>AWOL01S0023888.1:0-40139 GCA_000715115.1 Nicotiana otophora
ATCATCTCAAATAAGTTTAAGAATAAAGAAAACATCAAAGCTATTGATTTCGAAATAAACTCCCGTATTGCACCGATTGCAGGTTGTATTGTTGATGAATTCTTGAGTCTTCTTGCCTTTGTTGGTTCTCCAATCTTTTGTAGGTCCAAAAACCTCTTCAAAATTATATTTTTGGTGTATTTATACCGTGTAGAAATAAGCCCGGACGAAACTTCCCTTTCCTAGCCGAACTTGGAGATCACCCTGACAAATTTGCACAGTCGTGCCGCGCCATACGGCGCGTTAGTGAGGAAATCCAGATAGCTCAGATTCTTCTTGTCAAGCGACTTTTGCATTGCCGTGCCACGCCTCGTGGCGCCCCATGCGGTGCGGTAGTGGATTTTTCTCAGAGTGAATTCATGCGTTCACTTTCTGATATCCAGACTTGGTCCTCAGCCCCCGAACGTGATCCTGGCCTAATTTTTTGGGCTTCTACTCAGACCTCAAAGCTCCAACTTGTTCAATTTCGCTCCAAATTACCTAGATAGCTTAGAATCATTTCCTATAAGGCATAAAACCTGTAATAAGTATAATTCACTATATTTTAAGCTCAAACACACGTAAAATACAATAATTAGAGTGCAATACTACTGCTAAAATACGGGTTTCTAGCCTACCATTAACACCCCACACTTACTGTTGCTTCTCCTCGAGTAATCAAACTACACGTCACCTTGGGACGACCTTTTCATTAAACAATATCCCTTACACATCATGCCAAGAATGTTTAAAATAAACTAAGCACCCTATCATAACATCCTGACCTCAGGACTCGAGTCAAAAGTACCACACATTTTTCACAACATGTTCACTTACTATAACACAGAGGTCAAAGATTTTACCTTACCTTCACAAGTCATGTGCCCTCACACAAACAATAGAGAGTAGTTCCATATACAATAAAGTTCAAGAGCAGTTAGAACTCAAGATAGAAAGAATTCGCTCACTCTCAGAAAAATAATTCATGCGCCATAGAAGACGTACCATATGCTTTCCCTTAGTGTAATACTCTACTAATTTAGCTCATTGAGTCAAGGATCAAGTAGCACTTTAATTTGTTGTAATGTAGGCTGCTGGTCGGGTAGGATACATTTGGATATAGTGACTACACATCCCTAAGTACTTTAATACATATACATTAACACTTTCATCCCACACTTGTGTGGAACCAAACCCCCAACCTTCACACATAATCGCATCAAGCTCCCAATTTCTTTAAGCACAAACACTATGAGAACTACCACTTTCAAGGAATCATTTTTTATAATATATACAAACACCAATATTGTTTTCTTTTTCTAGATTCTGATATTCTGTTTTTTTTCAATTCCCTGCAAGTGGTTCTTAATATATTTATTTGTTCTTTTCAACAGTGCACCTTTCCCTTTTCTATAGTTCCACTCAAAAACCCAATCATACCTCCACCTAGCTTTTACAAGTTCATAACAAACTCAAGTGCTCAAGAGAGGTATACGATTTAAACAGATAGTCAATTCAAACAAAGGGGTCAGGCTTGTATTGTGGTTACCAAAAAAATAGGATTACAGGCTCAAAGGGGCTGACTAAGATAAAAATTAATTAGGTAGGCAAAAGAATATATTTAGCTTAGCAAAGAAATGCCTATATCACTTCCTAGACTGAACAAGACTGCTATTTCGCTTCACAAATACACAGGGCAAGTTCTAGACATCAACTGACATGCACATAATATCAACGAAAACCTCACTCACACATTGGCACATAACTTACTCAGGATCGGATCTTTCCCGACTCTCTAGTCAAAGCATTTAAGCAGAGTTACGATCAAGCAATTTAAGACACTTATCTAAGAGTCAAGAACTCAGCCTAGGTGTCACGACTAAGGCACTCACCACTCTCAAGGCATATGAAGTCAAGGAAAATTGCTTCAAATTAGCACTATGACTCAAGATTCTTTACTCCTATAAAACAAAAAAAAACTAACTACACCCGGTTCAAGTAAAACCCTTGGAAAAGAACCGTGGCACAAAGAAAAATCAAGGGTGAATTGCTACACTACCTAAAACAATAAAATAAAATAGAATAAAATAAAACAAAGGACATATTTTTGGATTTTCAAAATATTTTAATTTAATTTCTTTTTTCGTCCGACTTCAAATTCCTTAAGAAGCCAGTCGACGAAATCCATCGTCGGGAAGAGTCGAAACTAAACAGTTAATTACTAACTATTACAGGCCGATAGAATACAGAGTTATGATTATAGACCATATTGTCTAAGAAAGCAAGAAACAAATCAAATAAAACCAACTGGCAAATAGAAAACAAGAACAAGTACAATCAACTAGGATCACCTCACAGTAAAACAAGAGTAAAAAGGTAACTCCATGAGGCCCAAGGCCTACTCCTCATCGATACCCTCAAAGGTGCACATGTACTCTCCATCATCAGAGGGAACATAGTTGGCGTCCTTATCTGGTAGTATCTGTACTCCAGCAGCTTAGCCTAACCACTGTTGTGTGACTGCGGAGAGTGGATGATCCTCCTGCAGCTCTGCCAAGTCAACCTCTCCCCGAGCAGCGTGAAGGCGCATAGCAGCTGTAGTCTCTCCTCAATACGAACAAATCTCTGATCTACAGGAATAACAACAGTAGGAGCGCCTGTCACATCTGTGACATCAAAAGGCTTAAGAGGACGCAAAATCGGAATCTACCGATCATAATGGAACTCCTCCTCCACATGGTGGGTCCTCAGAAGCCACGTGATCATACTCAGGAAATATAGGCGGTGGGCCCCAAGTGGTCGTACTCGAGACATGTGCTCAAGCATAATTTTACCTAGATCAAACTTCGTTCGAGTCAAAATAGCATAAATGAGACACACCTTCAACCGGGAGACATCAGTGTCGTTCTGGGTAGGCATGATCTTTGCATTAATCAAACGGAGAACGACTCTGGCGGGCCGCTGGAAATGACACTTCTTCATGTCCTTGTGGAACTCATTAGCATCTCACGTCCATGTGGCAAGAGACCCCGCACCACGCAACTGGCGTCTAATATCTGGATGGGGGGGGGGCGACATAGCAACCTCAAGCACAACTTATGTGAATGCTCCGTGAATCCCATGATCTGATTTATTACCTAGAAAAAAAATGAAATCATCTTGCCTCGCACCTCCACTTCATACACTTCATCTAAACTGGCCTTGGGTTGCCAGTTAGCATAAAACTCCTTAACCATGTTCACATTCACCGACTCACCGGGATGGAACAGGCTTTCAAAACCCATATATCCGATGTTGTTGTAAATCTTACCATCATCAATAGAGACTTCTGGGTCGGGACTCACCGCCCGAACAAAGGTCCGGTACCACATCCTAGCATGAGTTGGAACAGCCCGAATGCCATACTTGCAGCCTGGCACTACATCCGCATTAGGATCAATGCGCTCCTCTTCCTCCTCCACTAGGGCGGGGGAAGTGCCCCCTACCTCTTCGACGGCTACTAGAGGCAACCTCGGAGGTACCTGTGTTAGAATGTTTTTTAGGACGGCGAGACATTATACCTGGACAAGACGAATAACATTAGCCACAACACTTCAAACATAAACAGGACCAAACGGGGTAACCACCCCACAATTATGTGATTGGAATGTTCAAAAGTACAATGTATAGCGGGGACTCAGACTACCCCATTGAAAGCACACCACGAGTAATGAACAACCCACCTGACCACCAACATAGACTTATAACAACATAACCACGGACTACACTAGTGTAAGAGACAAAAGTAAGAAGCTAAACTAGTAATTAAGAAAAGAATCATAAGATATACAATACTATATACGTACTTAGCATGAATCGGGCAGCCCATTTAGCACCTAGCAACACATTAGTATGGGGTGGTTAATCAATTAGCAGTCGGGGCTAACAAATTACAGTTTCACAACATATGAACATGACATCTCACCCCACACTTATCATCTAGATCACATCCCACAAAGCACTTTCTTTCAACATGAGTAACACTACACAATTTTATTTCACTAAGACATTTCAACAAACACATTGTGGGCATACCTTTAACCGGGCTCATTTGATCATGATGTTGGAGGATTGCCTGTCAAATCCTCCAACAAGGTACTGTTTTAACATGTGCCTATTCACCTTAAAACTTTCATTCCCTTCTTCATCCTGTATTTCAAAGGCGCCATACAGTGAGACGTGTTTCACCACATACAGACCTGTCCATCTTGATTTGAATTTTCCAGGGAACAACCTAAGTCTACTATTATATATCAAGACTCTGTCCCCTTCATGAAACTATTTTGGCTTAATCAGACGATCATGCCACCTCTTTGTCTTTTTCTTAAAAATTTGTGCATTTTCATACGCATCCAGTCTAAACTCCTCCAATTCGTTCATCTGCACCAACCTGTGTTTACCTGCAAGACTAAGATCAAGATTAAGCATCTTAATTGCCCAATAAGATTTATGTTCTATCTCAACAGGTATATGACATGATTTTTCATATACTAATTGGAATGGTGAAGTCCCTATGGTTGTTTTGAACGCAGTTCTATACGCCCATAGAGCTTCATCCAACTTTGCAGACCAATCCTTACGAGAAGCACTAACCGTCTTTTCAAGAATTCGTTTAAGTTCACGGTTAGCCACTTCAGCTTGCCCACTAGTTTGGGCATGGTATGGGGTTCCTGTTTTGTGTGTGACCCCATACTTAGATAAAAATATTGCGAACTGTTTGTTCACAAAGTGCGACCCATTGTCACTGATAATCACTCATGGTGTCCCAAAGTTGGTAAAGATGTTCTTCCGTAGGAACTCACACACCACCCGAGCATCATTGGTCCTAGTAGGGATTGATTTGATCCATTTAGAGATGTAGTCAATGGCTACTAGGATATACTCATATGAATAAGATGACGGGAACAGACCCATGAAGTCAATGCCCCAAACGTCAAAAATTTCACATACTAAAATGGAGTTTAGTGGTATCTCATCCCTCTTGCTAATGTTACCTACCCTTTGATACTTGTCACATGTAGTTACATACGCCCGTGTGTCTTTGTACAAAGTAGACCAATAGAAATCGGCTTCTATGACCTTTACTGTAATGCAATTTCCACCATAGCGTCCTCCAGCTGCTCCATCATGGCAATGAGACAGAATGATTGCCATCTCTCACTCAAGCACTGATAAGTAGGGATTTTGACCGCTAATTTGTTCTCTTTTACTTACGTTTTAGCTCAAAAATGTTAAAGGTATTCCCGAAAACTAATGAAATGTACTTTCTTGCAGGAATATTGGGAAACGAGCCAAAGAAGTGAAAATCAACTCAAAAAGGAGTAAAATTGGACAAAAACCAAAACAAGGCAAAAAGGGGTTACAGTGCAGACCGCACAATACTGTGTGCAGCCACAAAATCTAAAGGTGCATTGATAGAATTTCTTCACAGAGTGCGGACATTGTGCGGCTGCAGAAGACTAGATTCAGAGACTTGTAGTTTGGGAGCTTGAAGATGTGCGGACCGCACTATTATTGTACGGCCACAGGATGCCAAAATGCAGCCGCACTCATAAATGTGCGGTCCGCAGAATGAAGCTCAGATCCAGTCCAAGAGCAAGAGTGCGGCCGCACTCAGAAATATGCGGTCCTCTCAATTAGAGGAAGTGTGATCGCATCTCACTTTTATGCGACCGCAGAAAGACACACTGACCAGTCAATCTCAAAGTGCGGACCACATATATAATTGTGCGGCTGCATAACCTTCGCAGGGGCAATTTTGTCAGATATTTTCAACTGGGTATAAATAGATCCTTTTATCATTTTTAGGTTACGTTGGGTGCACCTGAACACTCAGAGCCATTTTTATTTACTGTATTGGGCAACTTTGTACTAGTTTAGCATTTAAATATTAGATTTTCTTTCCTTAATCAATTATTATGCATTTTATCTTAGTTTCTTCTTTAATTTCTTCATTTTTCATGAGTAGCTAAACCCTTAGCTAGGGTTGTGACCCAATCATAGGATGGGTACTTAATGGATGATTGATTTAGGGCTTATTTATGATTGGGTATATGATATTTAGCCTAGTTCTTACTTGAGTTTGAGAATTGATGGTTGCAAATGTTGATTCATGCCTAATTGACTTAGTCTTTACTTGAGAAAGTGAGACTAACTCTAGGAAAACTTGGCTAAGAAGAATTTGGGGTGAACTCAAGAAATTAATAGCCCTAATTAAAGGGTCGAATCTAGAGATAGTAAGACCCGACTTGAGCCTTTATCACGTGTTTCGTGAGATACCCATTTGGACTTGAGAAACCCAAATTGGGAACAATCACTCAAACTACCGAGAGGTATAGAGTGAGTAATTGTGTATGATTGCTATATTGTATCCCGATCAACCAAACATGCCCTAAAGCTCTAAATCAGTTAGGTAACCAACTAGGCGGAAGTCGCAACCCTAGATCTTTTATAACTTGAAAAATAACCAAAACAAAAAACATTGTCTCTTAGCTTTACAATTACAAGCATTAGCCTAAAAGTAGAAGTAGAAACAATAATTGAAAATGTGGAAGTGTAATCTTAGGCACGTCATACATTCACACTAGGTATATACCTAATCCCATATCAAGATCCCTGTGGAATCGACCCCGACTCGCGTTGGGCTTTTATAATTGCATCAACTACCTCACAACCTAAATTAGTGGTTTGAGTTTGGGCGACATCAGGCACACATCTTCGAATCACACCATCTGCACACAGTTTTAACAAGAAAGGGTCATTCCAAAAATAACTTTTTAGCTCACCTTGAAGCTTCCTTCTTTGATCACGAGAGAGGTCACGAGGAAACCATCCTCTAGCCAAAAGGTTGGCTACATCAATGTACCAAGGTGGCCTTTCGGGGACTGCAGCAATGGAAAAGATCTGCTCATCAGGGAACTCTTCTCTTATTTCAACTATTTCAACCAGATGTCTCTCAAGTCGAGGTAGATGATCTGCGGCTTGATTTTCTGTGCCCTTCCTATATTTGATCTCCAAGTCAAACTCTTAGAGCAATAACACCCACTGCATCAGACGCAGATTGGATTTCTTTTTACTCAACAGGTATTTCAAAGATGAGTGATTAGTGTGCACAATCACTTTACTCCCCACCAAATATGATCTAAACTTGTAAAAAGCAAAGACCACATCAAAGAACTCTTTCTTAGTAGTGGCATAATTGACTTGAGCATCATTCAACGTCCGGCTTGCATAGTAAATGGGCCTAAACATTTTATCTTTTCTTTGACCCAGAACTGCCCCCACAACTACATCACTGGCATCACACATTATCTCAAATGACTAGCGCCAATCCGGTGTCACCATAATAGGAGCACTTGCAACTTTTTCCTTTATCAATTCGAATGCTCTTAAGCACTCCACATTGAAAACAAACTTGACATCTTTTGCCAGCAATGCAGTCAACAGTTTGGTAATACTGGAAAAGTTTTTGATGAACCTCATATAGAACACAACATGTCCCAAAAAACTCCTTATGCTCTTCACAGAAGTTGGTGGAGGGAGCCTAGCAATTACATCCACCTTGGCTCTATCAACTTCAATTCCATGTGTAGTTACTTTGTGACCCAAGACAATTCCCTCATTCACCATGAAGTGACACTTCTCTCAGTTAAGAACCAGGTGCTTGGCTGATCTCCTCCAATTTCACTCCTCTATTTGAGGATATGATAATGGTAGATGCAATAGTAATACCCAACAAGGAGTCAGGGTCGATTTTCCACAAGGATCTATGAATGGGTCTTAGGGATATATAATATAGTGTATGAGCTTGAATTTTCTCAAATTGCACTTCCACAAACTTTGGTTGTTTCTAGGTCTAATTTTAAACTAAGATTACAAACTAAGAATTTAAACTAGGAAATTGTTTTTGGTTGTTTTTCAAATGATATAAAAGGCCTAGGGCTATGACCTTCACCTAGGTGTTCGTTTAATGGGTTGTAAGCCTTAAAGCTTGATTTATTGGTCGGGGTGTATTATAGCCATCAACACTCAAATACCCACTCAATACCTCTCGGTCAAAGAGTGATTTTGCCCAATTTGGCTTTCTCAAGTCCAAATTTGTATTGAACAAAGAAGTTGATAATAAGATCAAGTCGGGTTTAAATTATCTCTAGCTTCAACCCTTTAATTGGGCTTATCAATCTCCCAATTGACCCAATTCCTTGCTAGCCAAGTTTTCCCAGACTAAATCTATCTTTATCAAGTAGAGACCCAATCAATTAGGCATAAAATAATGTTTGCAACCATTAAATCTTCAATTAAAAGAAAGAACAAGGCTAGATAATCAACACCAACCATAAACAAGCAATAAATCAAACACCCATCAAGTTCACACACTAGGGTTGGGTCACAACCCTAGTACAAATATAGCTACTCATGCTTAAATTAGAAGATAAAGAAGAAGAAGTGATAATGAAAACCATATTAATGACTAAAATGATAAATCTACAATTCAAAAAGCTCAAAATAGCTAAAACTACTAAAAGAAGCAAAGTAAATGGCTGCTGATGTCAAAAGTTACAAAAGTTGCCCTAAAAAGTGAAACTATTCTATTTATACAGTGCTGGAATTTTCGGATAAAATTGCCCTTTTGGAGGTTCTGCGGCCACACAATTCCATGTGCGGTACACACTTTTCTTCAGCTTTGCAAGATTGGACTTTTGCGGCCGCACAATTCTGAACCGCGGCCGCATCTCTCTTTTTCTGCGGTCCGCACATTTCTGAGTGCGGATGAACGTGGCTCTTCTCCGGACCACACAAATGTAGTTGCGGCCGCACATCTGATCTTCTATGACTGTACAATAATTGTGTGGTCCGCACTTCATTTTAGCTTGAAATGAGAACTCTCTGAACTTCTGATCTTGCTTAGCTTCTGCGGACGCATATTTCATGTGAGTACCACACTTTACACTTGTCTCTGATAAGCTTGCCTTCACAATCTGCGGCCGCAGATGATATTCTGCGGTCCGCACTTTGAGCTTCTATGCCTGTTTTTGTTCTTGAGTTCAGATCACTCATTCATGAGTTGGATTTCATCTTAGTGGCTAAATTTCCATTACTTCTGCAATTAAGCATATTGTATCAGTTTTCGGGAACACAATTAAACGCTTTTAGGATAAAACAAAAATTAAAGGCGATAATAAGTAGTCAAAATTCTCACTTACCAACTCCCCCAAACTTAAGCTTTTGCTTGTCCTCAAGCAAATAAGGTAATTCCCACCTCCACAATTTAAGAGTTATTCCAACTAATCTAAGATGCATCAATCACACATCAATTGGGACCAACAATTACCTACAACACTTATTAATTATCAACAAGACAATGATTTGAAATTTTATGCACAAATAGTTCTAATGTGACACTTGAGCATCAAGAGTTGACTTTATTCATCAAGGAAGCTCGCTCTTTCATGTAGGTCTTTGTGGATCCCAAACTCCTCCTCCTCTACTTTCTGTTAGCATATCTCACTAAAGAATGTAGCACTCAATTCAAAGATTTGTGAAAAGTTCGCTCATCTCTCTCAAAAGAATGTCACAAGTACGGCTCTAAGTACCATATGCTTGCCCCTCATGTAGTTCACCACTAATGTAATATCACTCGGCTAGAAATTATATAGGGATTTTTCATAATGTATTGAAGGAGTTTGGACTAAGGTTGGATATGTTGGAATAGAACGGGTTTATCTTTCCTTAAGCACTCCATTTTCTGTTTTCGGCTCATGTTTTGCCTACTCTTTGAGGCATTTTATTTTTCCTAAGGAGAACTAGAGAGACTTACCATCATTCTTTTTTGGTCATGATATTCATTTTTTCCTTCTTTACTTTCACCATGCTTTGCGTCATTACTACTTCTTTGAATCTCTTCGACTCTTCAACTTATTCACTTTCTTTTTGCATTTTTGTTCTTTCTTTCTTTTTTTCTTGCCTTTCCTTTTCTTCATTTCTTTTCTCTTTTTTGTGATTTGATAACTTTTTCAAACTCCTCGTCTCTCCCCCAAACTTACGTTTTAGCCAATTATTTCTCAAGAGTGTTAAGGGAAGCTTGGGTGCCAAGAGAGGGTCACTACAAAAAGGGGTAAAGGCTTGTAACATGGTTATCAAATGAGAAAGGTTTTAGGCTCAAATGGGTTGACTAGGGTAACAACATTGGTGGGTCATGGAAAATTTCAAACGGGTCAAGGAGAGCCTACAATTACTTCTCAATCCAAGCAAAACTTATAATTTCACCTAGAAACATATTCGGGGCAAGTTCTAAACCATTTGCACAGGTACTTGGACTTGCAACAAAAATATCTCACCTCTCATGCAGCTAGATTGTTAAAGAAAATAGAATCAAGGGCCCACAATGACCATATTCAAGATTGAAAATCACTATGGCTTGACTAAATCACTCGATGATTGCCTAAGTCAACACAAGAGTTACAAGGTCACTGACTAGAGCTATTTCTTTTTCAAAAACCTTGTTCTTAACCATAAGCACATAGTTAGGTGTGTTGGTACCAAGTGAAGCATGTTTGACTCTTCGAGCTTAGCTCAATTAGGTCTTTTTATTCATTATTACTACTATTCTAACCTAAACACCAAAAACGGACTCAATCCCTTAAGAAGGTTGTCACGCCATCCATCGTTGGAAAGAATCACCGGGTTCGCACAAAAACTACCTTTGGAAAGAACCGTGGCATTAAGAAAACCAAAGGCTTATTGACCACTAAAACATAAAAAAGCTACATATTTAAAAAGAAGTTATTAGACTAAACAAGAAGCTACTGAATTAAACGTTGACTAATAAGAAAACAAAATAAAGAATATAAAGCATAAATGAATATACATAATGAGAGAGGAAAAGAGAAAATATATACATCAATAGAGAGAGAGAAGAATATATACAAAATGCAAAGAAAAAGAAAAGAAAATGTTATCAGTTATTACAAACCAAATGTCAAATTATACAAATATCAAATAGACTCCACCCTCCCCTCCCCCTCCGAATAAAAATAAGCATTGTCTTCAATGCTTAATAAAATAAGAATAAGGAAAGGTAAGAGTAAAGAAGACTCCTTATGTGACCTTGGACATCTCTGTGTCCATAGCAGCGTCACCGCCCTCAATCTCCTCTAACTGGATCTCATCATCCCCGGTTCTGGGAGTAACTGGGTTGGTGAACATCTGGCGCACCGCCCCAACAATGTTGGCAGCGATGTCTGGCTCCTCACACTAGCCAGCTGGTGCCACTGGAACAAGTGGTGCTGCTAGAGCTGCTGATGCCAGTGGGTCTGACCCTATGAGCAAATCGAATGGAAGCTCCCCAACTACTGCTTTCTTGGTCACCTCTATCCTCAACCTGTCAACTAAGTTTTTGGACGCTTGGGATTTTCTCATTTTCTTTACCTGCTTCCCCAGCTCCTCAATCACTGATCCATATGCTACCAAGGTGTTCATGATGGTGGTCTGGTTCTCCAAGATCTTCTTCGATGTTTCCTCCACTGTCGAAGGAATCTGGGGTGTCGGGATGGATGAGTGTGCTACAACAACATTGGATATGTCAGTGAGCTTTGTTGTGGCTGTCTGCATCCAGTTGTTGAGGCTCACCAGTGTTTGGGAGACCCACAGCACAGATAGTGGATGAGTGGGCATGGGCACCGGCTTCAAAACCGATGTGGAAGGCACTGATGCTGAAGGACCTGAAGAAAGAGGTGAAGGCATAGCTGCTGCACTATCAGAAGGATCTGCTGAAGTAGATGGCACGTCAACTGTCCTAGAAGCTACCCCGGCAGGCTCATCAGACTGGCCTGCAGTAGTAGAGGGCTGACTCTTCTTCTTTGGGTTTCCACCATCCATCAAAGAATACCATGAGAAAGGCTTATTCGCCCTCACTTTGGTGTCAAAATCCCTTGGTTCCACCTCCGCATCTGTAAGGTAATCAGTGATAGTGTTGGGATACGGGTAGGAGGTGTCACCTTGCCTGGGAACCAAGGACATGTTGACCGACATCACGATACCCACATTGATTGGGTACCCATCCATGATCGAGTCGACTAGCACTGCTCGCGGGATTGGTAGATTTGTTTCATTCCGGCATGAGTCTATTATGCTACACACAAACGTCTGACTTCCCTTTGCCTCATAATTCAGGGTGTTCCGTTGGATTCGAATCCCTGCTGTGATCCATGGTGGTGGTGGTCCCGAAGCTGCCAGAAGCTCAGCTAGCTATGGGCGAGCTGCATCGCCCATAGCCAGCATTTCCAAGTATTGCACCGGCTTCACATCCTCCAACCCTAAGTAAGTGTTTAGGGAGGTCTGGTGAAACCTCACTTTCAGATTTCTCACTTTTGTCACTTTGGTCCCCTTATTTATGTGCGCCACATTGGCATACAATTCCCGGACCAAGTACTCTTTAGCATCTACCACATCTTGAGTGAACCATGTCCACCTCTTCCTCTCTCTGAACTGTCTCAGCACTACTGGGTTATTTTTCTCAAGGTCTTTCAACAAGAACTGACGCTCAAGAGTGAGCAATATCGACGACCACAACTCTCGAAACCTATTGAATGTAGTGAGACTGACGAACCTATCTTCCTAGATTTCTTTCTTTTTTGACCTCTCAAGGCTGGCAACTCTGGTATCTCCCCCTCGACCATCATTCAAGATATCATCCACATCCACTGTAGTAGCTGGTGCATTGGGGGCATGTGTAAATGAAGGCTCCGAAGCCTGATTGTTCCCTTCCGACCCCTAAGAAGTACTCTCAGAAGAGGTAGGCTCATTTCTCATTTGGTATTTATCCTGAGGCTGGTGTGGTTGTGATTGCCCTTCGATGCTTCCCTAAAAGGGGCATATGAACTTGATTTAGAGGGATCCGACTATCTGCATCGGCTTGCTGTGGTTTTCTTACTGATTACTTTTTGGAGGGCGAGGGGTAAAGTGCTTTTGCCTTTACCTCTGGAAGGTTCACCCCTCCTCTTTGATGTATCACCACGACCACCTGATCTAACCATATTCTGCACAAAACAGCAGTAAGAGTCAGTTCTACTTCAAGTGCAGGTAAGCAGAAAATTTGCAGAACAAAACATGTTGCAGGGTGGGGAAGTGCAGCCGCAGGTCTGGTTCTGTGGACCGCACAATTTTGAGTGTGGTCACACATCTGAAGTGCGGACCGCACATTTTTTAGTGTGGTCACACATTGGAACTGCGGACCGCATATTTTTTAGTGTGGCCGCACATTGAAGCCCTTAAAACTGGCAACTCTCTGAAGACAGAGAATGCCCCGATCTCTGGCCGCGATTGCATTTCTGCGAACGCACGTTTTCAAGTGTGGTATGCACTTTTGCCTAACCAAATGCCCTAGTCATGCAATTCTGCGGACCGCACATTTCAAAATCAAACCGGGCACATTGCTTTAGGGTTTCAATTTTTATGCACAAATTAGACATGGTAGGAGCAATTAAACATGATAAACCAATTACCCATTCCTCAAATAGCAACTAAGAGTTTACCCAACACAATCTACAACCCACATGGATATGAATTTGACAGATGGTCTAAAAATGACTAACAAATTATGAACTAAATTAAGAAAATTGAAATATCCTAGAGATGATTTGAACATACCAGTGATAAAGTGATATTAAGGAAGGGTCAAAGGTGTTGAATTAAGTGTCAGATGAGTGAATCAGTCGAGTGCACTATTTTTGCCTTCGTTTTAATTTCTCAGAGTTTGTAAAGTTTCAACAGTAGAGTGAAGCCTACTATTTATACTTACCGGGTTGGCCAAAAGTTCAAGAGAAGAGTGCGACTGCAGAATTCCTTCTGCGGTTCGCACTCTTTTACCTGATCTGTATATCTGCAATCCGCAGAATTCCTTGTGCAACCGCAAATTCTGGTGCGAACCGCAGATTTCCTTGTGCGGCCGCACAATGACCATTTCTCTGACAAATAAACTTCAGAGAGTGTGCAATTTGTTCATCTCAAGTTGTGCGGGCTGCATATCCCTTTCTGCTGTGGCATTCAAAATTGTGCGGTCCACACAATACATGTGTGGTCCGCACCTTTGCCATACTTAACCAATATTCCTGAGCACAGTCCTTGTAATGCAAAATCAATCCTGCAACACACTTCAAAATCAGTTAGCACAAAATAAGACCTATCCAAATAAGAAGAAAAAGGAGAAAGAAACATGGGTTTCCTCCCAAGAAGCGACTGATTTAATGTTGCGGTACGATGCAAATTAACATCATTTCAAATGAATCACTGCCACCACGTGGCCATCTTCAGCTTGTTCCAAATAATGTTTCACCATGTGACCATTGACTCAGAATATCTCATCATTTTTGTTCTTCAAGTCCAATGCACCAAAAGGTGTCACACCCACAATTTCAAAAGGACCACTCCATTTGGATTTTAACTTTCCAGGAAACATCTTCAATCGTGAGTAGAACAACAAAACAAGATCACCCACCTTGAATTCCCTGTTTTGGATGTATTTGTCATTAAGGCACTTCATTCTTTCTTTGTACAGGGATGAACTTGCATATGCATGGTACCGAAATTCATCTAATTATTCAAATGTACAACCCGCAAGGTGGCAGCTGCGTCCCAATCAAGATTTAACTTCTTTAAAGCCCACATGGCCTTGTGCTCAAGTTCCATCGGAAGATGAAAAGCTTTTCCAAACACCAACCGGTATAGAGACATCCCGATATGAGTTTTGAAAGTAGTCGGATAAGCCTATAGTGCACCATCAAGCTTCTTTGACCAATCCGTTCGATTAGCATTCACTGTTTTGGACAAAATACTCTTTATCTCCCGGTTGGAGACTTCCACTTGACCACTTGCTTGAGGGTGATAGGGAGTCGTAACGTTTTGAGTGACACCATACTTGCTAAGCAAGGTGCTAAAATCTTTGTTACAAAAATGCGACCCCACATCGCTTATGATAGCCCGCAGAGTACCAAACCTTGTGAAAATGCCCCCAGTTCAAAAATTCCACCACACTTCTTGCTTCATTGTTGGGTAGAGAAACGGCTTCAACACATTTTGACACATAATCAACAGCTACCAAGATGTAGGTATTTCCACAAGAAATCATAAAGGGACCCATGAAGTCAATACGACACACATCAAAAATATCAATCTCCAAAATGGTGGTGAGGGGAATTTTATTTTTCTTTGAGATTCCACCGGCCCTTTGACATTCATCACAATACTTGACGAGATCACTTGCATCCTTGTAAAGAGTGGGCCAATAGAAACCGCAGCTTAACACTTTGGTCGTCATTCTTGCTCCACCATGGTGACCACCATATGGCGAAGAATGACAAGCCCCAATAATTTCATATTATTCCTCCTCCGGTACACATCTTCTAATCACTCCATCCGTACAAATCCATAAAAGGTACGGTTCATCCCAATAATAGTTTTGACAATCCCCGTTTGAGCTTCTTCTTTTGGTTTGAAGATAACTCATCCGGGATGATACCACTCACAAGACAATTTGCTAAATCCGCGAAACATGGCACCTCTTTCATTGAAATGACTAAGATTTGCTCATCAGGGAAGGAGTCATTGATTTAAAGGCCATCATGTAGCCTCCCCTCCTCTTCCAAACGAGACAAGTGGTCCGCCACTTGGTTTTCACTTCCTTTTCGGTCTTGGATATCTATGTCAAACTCTTGCAACAAAATCACCCATCTCATCAACCAGGCTTTGGAATCTTTTTTGCTCATAAGGTAACGAAGTGCCGCATGATCCGTGTGGACAATCACTTTTGCACCTATCAAGCACGGGCGGAACTGCTCAATAGCAAACACAATGGCAAGGAGCTCTTTTTCGGCCACAGTGTAATTCAATTTGGCATCATTCATTGTCTTACTAGCATAGTAGACCGGATGAAAGATCTTGTTGATACGTTGCCCCAAAACTGTTCCAACCGCCACATCACTAGCATAACATATGAGCTCAAAAGGAATGCTCCAATTCGGGGCGGTGATAAAGGGAGTAGTTGTCAACTTGAACTTCAGCAATTTAAATGCTCTCATGCAATCATCGTTGAAGTGAAATTTAGCATCTTTCTCCAAAATCTTGCACAAGGGATTCACCACCTTGAAAAAATCCTTTATGAAACATCGGTAGAACCCTGCGTGACCCAAGAAACTTCTCACGCCCTTCATAGATGTTGGAGGTGGAAGTTTAGAAATTGCCTCTTTCTTCGCCTTGTCGACCTCTATTCCCTTATTTGAAATTTTGTGGCCAAGGACAATACCCTCCTCGACCATGAAATGGCATTTCTCCCAATTCAACACCAAGTTCGTTTCTTCACACTTTGCCAAAACCTTATCCAAATTTGGCAAGCAATCATCAAAGGAATCCCCTTACCGAAAAGTCATCCATGAAGACTTCAATGTAGCCCTCTACCATATCCGTAAAGATCGCCATCATACACCGTTGAAAAGTTGCTGGTGCATTGCATAAGTCAAATGGTGTCTGCTTGAAAGCGAAAGTGCTAGAGGGACAAGTGAAGGTTGTTTTCTCTTGATCTTCCGGGGTAATAAGGATTTGATTGTAGCCAGAATATCCATCTAGAAAGCAATAGAACCCCCGGCCGGACAACCTATCAAGCATTTGGTCAAGAAAGGGTAGTGGGAAATGGTCTTTCCTTGTGACTTAGTTTAGCTTCCGATAGTCCATACACACTCTCTACCCGGTCACCGTTCTTGTTGGAATCAACTCGTTCTTATTATTGGTGACCACAGTTATGCCTCTTTTTTCGGAACAAATTGCACCGGAGAAGTCCACGAACTATCAGAAATGGGGTTGACAACCCCGACATCTAACCACTTTATGATCTCCTTTTTGACCACCTCTTGCATTGCTTCATTGAGTCTCATTTGATGTTTAATAGAGGTTTGGCATCTTCCTCCAAATGAATCTTATGCATGCAAAATACGGGGCTTATTCCCCGAATATCCGCCAAAGTCCATCCAATAGCTTTCTTCCTCTTGTGGAGCACAGCCAATGTAGAGTCAACCTGCACGTTAGTCAAACAAGAGGAAAGAATAACCGGTAAAGTAGAACAAGGGCCAATGAATTCATACCTGAGATGTGAAGGAAATGGCTTCAACTCCAAGATAGGAGGTTCTTCAATTGAAGGCTTTGTAGGTGAAGTTTTCCTATTTTTGAGATCCAAGGAAAGTTTCCGAGGTGCATAATTGTATGACCCCATCCCTTGCAAAGAATTGACACATTCCATGAAGCCATCCATTTCATCACCATCAAAATTTAGCAAAACGACCTCCAACATGTCACCCACATAAATCGTGGTACTTGTATCATCAATAATCACATCGGTCACCAAGTCCACGAGTGAACTCACTTCACTGTTATTCGGTTACCTCATAGATTTGCACACGTGGAACACCGCCTTTTTATCACCCACCCGGAAAATAAGTTCATCTGCTTCCACATCAACAAGAGCATTTCCCGTAGCAAGGAAAGGTCTACCAAGAATAATCGGCACCTCATATTCAACTTCATAATCAAGAATCACAAAATCCGTCGGGAGAATGAACTTATCAACCCAAACTAATACATCCTCAATCATCCCCAACTGTCTCTTCATTGTACGGTTGGCCATTTATAATCTCATAGATGTGGGTCTTGGTTTTCCAATTCCCAATATTTTGAAAACCGAATAGGGCATCAAGTTGATACTCGCCCCACGGTCGCAGAGAGATTTTGCAAATTCAACACTTCCAATGGTACAAGAAATTGTGAAAGCACCAGGATCTTTCAACTTTGGAGCCATCGAATGCACAATTTCACTCACTTGGTGAGTGACTCTGATAGTTTCAAAATTCATCGATCTCTTCTTTGTCACCAAGTCTTTCATATACTTAGCATATCCGGGCATTTGCTCCAAAGCTTCAACTAATAGCACATTTATAGAGAGACTCTTCATCATATTAATGAACTTCTTGAATCGATTCTCATCATTTTTCTTGGCAAGCCTTTGAGGATAGGGAGGATGTGGCTTAGGCAATGGTGCCTTAGCTTTTTGAACTAACATTTTCGGTATGTCGATCACATGATCCCTAGACGGGTTCACATCCTCTTGAGTCTCTTCCACCGTGTCATCAATATCAATCCGCACTTTATCATTTGATTGCACCACATTGTTTGGGATCTCCTCTTCTTCTACCACTTGCTCATCATCCACAAGTTGCCTTTGGCTTGAGGTAGGTGCATTCCCTCCTTGGTTGTTGTTCCACCCGCCTTGGTTTTTGCCTCCCTAATTTCTTTGATTATTATTATTTTTCCAATTTCCTTGGTTACTGCTTCCATTCCAATTGCCTTGATTGTTTCCACTATTCCAATTGCCTTGATTGCTAGAATTCCAATTGCCTTGATTGCTAGAATTCCAATTGCCTTGATTATTCTAAGGTCTCCATTATTGTTGACTAGGGCCTTGGTAGTTATTTCTTTTCCCTTAAAAGTTGTTCACATATTCGACCTCTTCATCTTGATCATTGTAAGAATCTCCTTGATCAAACCCACTATCATCTTGCACAAAATTGTCCATTCTTTGTTGCACTTGTGGACTTCTTAGTCTTCTCTTGTTTGCCATCATATTGACTCCCTCCATATCATTGACTTGTCTCGAGCTTTGCACTTGTTGAAGTTGAGCCTTTGCCAATTGGTTCATTGTGGTTGTCAACTCGGCTATTGCTTGCCCATGGTCATATAACTCTTTATGAAGAAGAATCACATTTGGATCACCTTGTGGGACATTAGATCTAGATTGCCACGCCGATGAAGTATCCGCCATTTCATCCAAAATCTCACATGCTTCCGCATAAGGCGTAGTCATGAAGTTTCCACCAGCAAGTTGATTCACTACACATTAGTTGGTGGTATTGATCCCCCGATAGAAAGTTTGTTGAATCATCTTCTCGAATGCTAGAATTTCATTGTTGGGGCACTCTTTCACCATTTTCCTATATCTTTCCCATATCTCGTGTAGTGGTTCATTAGGCTCTTGCTTGAATGCTATAATTTCATGCCGAAGAATAGCCATGTGCCCGGGAGACAAGTAATTTGAAATAAATTTCTCTGCAAGTTCATCTCACGTACGAATGGAATAATTTGGCAAATGTTCCAACCAATCTAAAGCTTTCCCCCGTAGAGAGAAGGAAAAAATCCTTAGCCTCAAAGAGTCCTCGGAGACATTTGTTTGTTTGCTCCCTCAAACATGTATCAATGAAAACCTTCAAATGTTTATATGCATTTTTCCCCGGTGCACCGGTGAAGAACCCTCGTTGCTTGAGCAAAGTGAGCATCACATTGCTTATTTGAAAGTTGCCCGCCCTAATACGGGGTGGGATTATAGAACTTGCATACCCTTCATTCGGCAACACCCAGTGTGGAGCCGCTCGTGGTTGAGGTGGGGGTGGAACGGGAACATTTTCTTGAGGTGGTCGGCCTCGTCTATTGGCTTGAGGTTCAAAAGGGACCTCATCCATTGCATCATCATCAACGTCCACATCCCCCATAACTATGGTTTCAAACTCGTTGTTTACCATGATTGCACCTACAATACTCACACGTTAGTAACAAGGAAGGAAAAGAAGATATTCCAAAAACACACCTAAATATATAGCTAACACCTTTTTAGCTCCCCGAAAACGGCACAAAAAATTAATCTCGTCCAATTTCACTCCTTTATTTGAGGATATAAAAATGATTGATGCAATAGTAATAACCAACAAGGATTCGGGGTCAATTTTCCATAGGGAGCTATGAATAGGTCTTAGGGATATATATTATAGTGTATGAGATTGAATTTTCTCAAATTGCACTTCCACAACCTTTGGTTATTTCTAGGTCTAAGATTACAAACTAAGAATTTAAACTAGGAAATTATTTTTGGTTGTTTCTCAAATGATATAAAAGACCTAGGGCTATGGCCTTCACCTAGGTGTTCGCTTAATAGGTTGTAAGCCTTAAAGCTTGTTTTATTGGTCGGGGTGTATTATAGCCATCAACACTCAAATACCCACTCAATACCTCTCGGTCAAAGACTGATTTTTCCCAATTTAGCTTTCTCAAGTCCAAATGGGTATTGAACAAAGCAGTTGATAATAAGCTCAAGTCGGGTTTTACTATCTCTAGCTTCAACCCTTTAATTGGGTTTACCAATCTCTCGATTGACCCAATTCCTTGCTAGCCAAGTTTTCCTAGACTAAGTTTCTCTTTCTCAAGTAGAGACCTAGTCAATTAGGCATGAAATAATGTTTGCAACTATTAAATCATCAATTAAAAGTAAGAACCAGGCTAGATAATCAACACCCAACCACAAACAAGCAATAAATCAAACACCCATCAAGTTCACACACTAGGGTTGGGTCACAACCCTAGTGAAAATCTAGCTACTTATGCTTAAATTAGAAGATAAAGAAGAAGAATTGATAATTAAAACCATATTAATGACTAAAATGATAAAACTAATATTCAAAAAGCTCAAAATAGCTAAAACGACTAAAAGAAGCAAAGTAAACGGTTGCTGCTGTCAAAAGTTACAAAAGTTGCCCTAAAAAGTGAAACCATTCTATTTATACAATGTTGGAAGTTTTGAACAAAATTGCCCTTTCGGAGGTTCTGCAGCCGCACAATTCCATGTGCGGTCCGCAGTTTTCTCCAGCTTGGCAGGATTGGACTTTTGCGGCCGCACAATTCTGAACCATAGCCGCATCTCTCTCTTTTTGCGGTCCGCTCATTTCTAAGTGCGGTACGCATATTTCTAAGTGTGGCTGCACATGGCTCTTCTGCGGACCGCACAAATGCAGATACGGATGCACAACTGATCTTCTGCGGCCGCACAATAATTGTGCGGTCCACACTTCCTCTTATCTTGAAATGAGAACTCTCTAAACTTCTGATCTTGCTTAGCTTCTGCGGCCGCACATTTCATGTGCGGACTGCACTTTGCACTTGTCTCTGATAAGCTTGCCTTCACAATCTGCGGCTGCAGATGATATTCTGCGGTCCGCACTTTGAGCTTCTGTGCCTGTTTTTGTTCTTGAGTTCAGATCACTCCTTCATGAGTTGTATTTCAACTTAGTGGCTCATTTTCCAACACTCCTGCAATTAAGCATATTGTATCAGTTTTCTCGAACACAATTAAATGCTTTTGGGCTCAAACGAAAGCTAAAAGGCGCTAATAAGTAGTTAAAATCCTCACTTATCAGTGGTTTCACTATGTTCAAGCACGAGCTACAAATTATTGAAGCAGCCTTCAAAGTCTTCACCAAAGAGGGTGAAATCATCCATGAATACTTCTAGACACTTCCCGTTTAAATCAGAGAATATAGACATCATGCACCTCTGAAAAGTGGCAGGTGCATTACACGACCCAAGCGGCATCCTCCTGTATGCAAAAATACACGACGGGCAAGTGATGTGGTCTTCTCAACATCTTCTGGGGCAATGGGTATCTGATTGTAGCCTGAGTACCCATCCAAGAAGTAGTAGCATCCATGTCCAGCCACTTTCTCGAGCATTTCATCGATAAAGGGGAGTGAGAAGTGGTCCTTCCTTGTTGCATCATTCAACCTTCTATAATCAATGCACATTCTCCACCCAGTGACTGTTCTTGTGGGGAGCAATTCATTATCTTCATTTTTCACTGCTGTCATGCCCCCCTTCTTAGTTACAATGTCATGACCCAAAATCCATGAAGGGTCGTGATGGTGCCGGACACCACTATCAGGCAAGCCAACAATAAATACTTGATTGAGTTCTCACTTTAATTTTTCTGAAATCATATTTTCCTTCAATTAAATAGCAAAAGGTGGAATTTACAGAATGAATAATAATATATATATATATATATATATATATATATATATATATATTTCAAATTCAATACAGAACAACCCATAATCATCCCAGAACCCGGTGTCACAAGTGCATGAGCATTAACTAAGAATATAAAATAAAATGCAATAACTGTCCGAAATACAAATTGGACAGAAACAATGTAAGTACTCTGAAGGATACCCTGTCGGATGCGGATCGTAGTATAGAATGCAGCTCACCTAAGTCCTCGCCATAACCGCTCCTCTGCGCCCACAAGGCCACTAAACATATATGTACCTGCACAAACATGTGTAGCAAGTGTAGCATGAGTACGTAAATCAACACGTACCCAGTAAGTATCCCACCTAACCTTGAAGAAGTAGTGACGAGGGATCGACTCGGACACTTACTATGGGTTATAATTAATATACCAATGATATAATTGAGCATGGATTACGTAGAACGGATGTAAGCCCAATATCATGAAATAATTAAACAATTCTTTTGTTAATAAGAAATTTCTCCAAATTCATTTTCATAATTTAACGATTTATATCTTAGGCCAATGAAGCAGTATCAATTATTATATTTTCCAAAGCAATTAATACAATCATGCGCAAGTCATGCCGAGGTCGTACGGCCTGATCCAACATATAAATATAAATTGTGCACTGTCGAGGGTCGAACGACACGAACCATACATGCATCTATTACCCCGCTCACGGATCATACATGCGATATGGTCAAATATAAATTTATCAATAAATAATGCATCTATTACCCCACTCGCGGATCATACATGCGACACGGTCAAATATAAATTTATTAAGTTATTATAATATTCCTAAATTTCTTTTTGTAAATACAAAGTCCAAATGAATTTTTTTTGAAAACTTAATTTCCTCAATTTAAATTCTTCTCAAGACAATTAATACGCAAACCTCAATCTTGCTTCCTTTCAAGGCAAATAGTAACCACAAATCAAATAACAATATCAACAAGGCAGGATGTAAACCTAAACCTACCCGGACATAGGCATATCTAGTAGCTACGTATGAACTCTCGTCACTTCGTGCGTACGTAGCCCCCGCAAATAGAAGCACATATTTAATCAATTTACCTATGGGGTTAATTACCTCTTACAAGGTTAGAAAGGAGACTTACCTCGCTCTGCAATTCCATAACCGACTCCAAAGCCGCTCCAACAACTCCAACCGATGCTCGTCATTCCAAAACTAGTCAAATAAGATGCAATCCAATCAAAATATGCTCTAATACTCATAATTAATCAATTTACAATAATTTCCAACTCCGCTCAAAAAGTCGATAAAAGCACCCCCGAGCTCACGTGCCCGGATTCCAAAATTCTTTGAAGATAACCATTAACCGTAGCCTCACGAACACAAATATATAATTTATTCTCAATTTCATGCCCAAATTCATGATCAAAATCCAAGAATACCAATTCTTAGGTTTTTCTTCAAAATCCCAAATTTCTACAAATTTTCATGTATAAATCCATATATAATCCAAGTATTTAACTTGCAATAGAAGGGAATCACTTACCTTGACATAGATGACGAAAATCTCTCTCCCAAGAGCTCCAAACATCGCCCAACCAAATGAAAAATGGAGGCAAAATGGCCAAATCCCGTCTTTAAAACAATCTGCCCAGTCCAGGCCCTTCTTCGCGTTCGCGATCAAAACCTCGCATTCGCGAAGGCTGCAGACACCACTGCTTCACGTTCGATGCTGGAGCTCCGCGTTTGCCAAGGCCAAACTACTCCATGCCCCCACATCGCTTTTCTTCTTCACGTTCGTGACCCCTGTGTCGCGTTCGCGTAAGCTTCCTTAGGCAACCCTCCGCATTCGTGACCTCCGCCTCGCATTCGCGAAGGCCAAAACCTAGCTGCCTCAAATTCCTCTTCGTGAATGCGGGACACCCTTCGCGTTCGCAATGAAGGAAACCAGATACCAGCAACAGCAGTCCAAGACAGCCCGAAATTATCCGAAACACACCCGAGGCCCTCGGGACCCCGTCTAATCACACAAACCAGTCCCACAACATAACACGGACCTGTTCGAGGCCTCAAATCACATCAAACAACATCGAAATCATGAATCGCAACCCAATCCAAGCTTAATGAACCTTAGAACTTTAAACTTCTAGATTCGATGCCGAAACCCATCAAATCACGTCCGATTGACCTCAAATTTTGCACACAAGTCACATTCGACATTACAGACCTGCTCTAACTTTCGGAATCGGAATATGACCCGATATCAAAAAGTCCACTCCCAGTCAAACTTCTCTAAAGCCTTCAAATTTCTAACTTTCGTCAAATGACAACCAAAATGACCTACGGACCTCCAAATCCACATCCGGACGCGCTCCCAATACCTGAATCACTAAACGGAGCTATTCCCAAACTCAGAATCCCAAACGGGCGTCGATATCATTGAAATGCACTTCAACCCAAATTTATGAAATTCTTCCAAAATGCCAACCTTCCACAATAGGCGCCGAAACGCTCATGGGTCATCCAAAACCCGATTCGGACATACGCCTAAGTCCGAAATCATCATACGAACTTGTTGAAAACTTTAAATCCCGATTCCGAGGACGTCTACTCAAATATCACACTTTAGTCAATTTCTCCAACTTAAAGCTTCTGAAATCAAAATTTTCTTTCCAAATCAACTCCAAACTTCCCGAAATTAAATTCCAACCATACGTATAAGTCCTAATAAATGAAGTGAAGCTACTCATGGCCCCAAACTACCTAGTGACGTGCTAGGGCACAAAACGATAAGTCGGGTCGTTGAATTCTCTCCCGCTTAAACAAATATTCATCCTCGAACGTGCTAAGAACTGTTCTGGAGTTGTCTGAAATCATTGTTTAACACCTCGTGAACCTGACCGTGCTACCACAACCTAGCTGAGCACATTAGCTCGAGCGAATCTGAAGATCCTCCCTTTTATTTAGGCAAATAAGCCTTAGGGCCAAATTCCAACATCTGAAATTCTCTACTAGACCTGCTTCTAACATACAAACACCGTTTCAATCACCACACGATGTACCAATACATGTTTGTATACTCTCACTGAATTCTTACCATGCACCACATAACTCACTTGCCCAAGGCAATCTTTCCAAAGCACATCAGCTAAAGTTTCCAATGCTCGAAGCCCGTAGTGTACCTCATGACCAATAAAGCCTTGCTTAAACTCTCGCAATACTGCCACGACAGAGAAGATGTGTAGAACTCATAGCCACCTGCCGAATTACAATTTATGGAGTCGCTCCTCCCGACAAGAACCATTACCTCATTCTGGAGCGAATAACAATATTTACTCTTTAGTATGCTTCATATAAATTTGATCGCATTGATCCCGGGTCCAATAATCATGTCTCACCCCAGTACAAGTTGCTAAGGCAATAAGCCACCTCAGACACTGCAAAAGCCTCATATGATGCCACAATGTGCTAACAAGCTACGGACTCAAATGTGATACATAAGGAAAGCAAATCTAGAAAGAACAACTCAACCCACGTAACTAATTAAACAACCGAAAGGACGTTATGAACCTTCCTCGGGAAATGAGAAGCAAAACACACAATAATAGATATGGGAAACTATACTCATAACACACTGTTGCGGCGTGCAACCCGATCCATACATGATACTGTTACGGCATGCAACCCGATTCAACCATGATACCCGTGGCGGCGTACCACCCGATCCAATAAACATATCTATGGCAATGTACCACCCGATACACACATAATAATCTAAGGAAAACACACATCGAGCCATAACGCTTATACTCACGAAATGCCCGAATATCAACCATAAGCACGTCAAGCGCATAATACAAATCCTGGGGAGATGAGTAGCGGCATACGCTATCAAAATCAAGCATGACTAACGTGCGATATATGATCTGCATCTCGAGATCCATCTTGCTCACATAATACCACAAACTATACGAGATCTCAATACGATTGTGAATAATCAAACCACCTCACAACCCACCTGGTATAATATAGATTACATGGAATAGTTGATGATAGAAATAACATCCAAGGCCCGAAGAACCTTTCGAAAACAACGCTATGCTGAGATGAGCACATCCAGCCTGATATAGAGCCCACATTCACATTTAGATCCATCCACGGACCTCAAATCGATTCTGATCATACCATACTTGGCTAAATAGCCTCTCAAGGACCCAAACTGACCTATTCACGACACATAAGAACAGTCGTCACATCGGGAACAAACTTCCACAGTCCACAATCAAACGAACCGAGCGCCCTTCAGGCATAAATTCTCACATTAGCGATAGTACCACAATCATCATACTTGGTTTTAAATCTTTAATCAATCCAGTGACTACGTGTCACGCTTATACAATCGTCCTGTGGGATACACCCCCACAACCTTCCACACCAGGTAACAAATATGCACCTCCATACTGCCGGCCACTCTAATGCTGTAAAGCAAATCAATAATCCGTAACTCAGTACACATAGCCTCTTACACAGGACACCGATCTCAGGTGACGCTAAAAACAATACCAGCTTACTCTAAACATCTGAATTCTTCCCTGCTCATCCAATCCCTTGACATTCTTGTCAACCTCAACTGCAACCTTGATCCTCAACCTCCAATTCCCATGCTGCTCACTGCACCTAACACACCAGTACGCAAGAGTATACGAATTTCATCATAACTCCCGAACTGCCAATAGGGTACGTATCTCATCATATAGAAACCTTCTACTTAGCTCATTCCAGAAGAACCAATGCAACAACAACTAAATTCTCAAACCGCAACAAAATACAAACCTCGAGTAGTGGTCTAAACCATCATAATTCTTCCAGGTTCCATCTACACATAACAGGCCATAATACTCGAATGCCCCCAAATAAGATCAATTACGGCAGTCGTCAACCCTCGTACGTACTGCCATAAATCACATGTACAACTCAACACGCTGAAGGAGCAGATCATTGCCATCATCATGCCAATTCAACCATTGCTAACCGAACCCGATGTCTCCTAATTTACTCTAGATCTTCCTTAGAAATAACAACAACTCCTTTATCAATATAACGAACTTAGTCCGCACTCATCCTGAGTGACCCCATTTCACGAGACCACATTGTCCCCAAAACCCACGATCCATCTCATACTCTCCTTTATTCGCGTATTCAACTGGTCCACCCATTCTGAAAACCCCTCTATGAACCTGAAGTTATTTTATCCCATTCCTCTACTGCCACACCGCAAACCAACGATAACATAGAACATTCCAAGTCCCCTTTTCTATAATCCGCTGCCAAAACTCGGTACTTAACCATACCACGGGCTCAAAATCCTTAGGCACCGCACCTTAAATTTTGAATCTACTAGGACCACTGTTGAGAGTCACCCACTCTGACTTGGTCTCGAATGTAATCAAACTCCAAGGCTCCACTAGCACTTGAACGCCCTCTCAAAGAAGCACCCGACTGAATCACTTTCCTTATACACCACTTCCACACGAAGCATAGACTCTGAGTCTTCCCCAAGCCTAAACACGAATCGATAAGGCCAAATATAGCACACATTTCTCAAATCCTTTGCTCAAATTACCGTTGATATTCCCTTCCCTTAGTCATGGCGACCCATCAATACACTGATAACCAGAAACCACACTAGTTGACCATTACACAATCCAATCATAGACGGTGGGGCACTCCCACTTAGCCTGAAGTTACCATTGCATAACCCTGGAACCCACCAAGATTCCTTATCTCCTATTGACATGATCTTGCACAATCAACCCGCCAAATTGCCTCGAAATCCTTATGTTAAACATTTCATGAACATTCTGAATCACTAGCCATATTCACATATTCGACCTCTTACTGGATAACTAGTAAACTTCTTCTTAGAAGCTTTATCAACACCATGCAACTGCTAACCTACTCACAGGAGATATCCCATATGTGGAAATTCCATGCCGACATCCTCCAACAATCTGCACCGAGTAGAATTACCACAAAGCCAACAAACCATCCTAAGCCCATGCTCATTCACCAGCTATACAAGCCCATTCACTCCCCATTGGCATCAACTAAACGTGCGACAATACATTCCAATCCGAAGTCATGTTGTATCGTTTTTCATATTAGCTACCCCCTCCTGTCATACCAAATCTTCCTCAATATAGCAGCCAATATTCCAAATTAATCCCATAGACCTAGTCATTGTTCACCATGAATCCCAATAACTCCAAACTTTCCCCAAGGCGTGTAGCTATCCTACCATAGAACCCATCTAATACTCTGCCACTCTCCCACTTTGGTCAAACCCTCTCCTTTAAGCAACTACTCGACTCATGTTTCTCACACTTGGCCTTCTAGAAGTTTAACCAACGTGAGACACCTCCCACATATCCTTCCTCATCCTTCGCTGCCCATTTGTTGCCTTAAATCAATATCTATCTCTGTAGCACTTGAACACAATAGATCGCCACCAACTTTAAACCTCCCCGAAGATCATCTTCCTTGAGCCCTAAACACCCAGAACACCGATTCAATCCTGAACCACCGCACACTGCGATCTCTGACAGCCGCTTCCCCGACACTATTTCATAATACCCTGCCCTGAAGGCAAATTGATGAAGACCATAACACCGGCGAACTTAACACATTCAATCAAGGGCGACGACACCACATTATTGATGAAAATTCTACCACACTCAAAAATACCAAATCTCGTTATTCCATCAATCCAAATCTAAACATTTCTTATCCGATTGCCTTTCCTTTGCCGAAAATAAAATACTGGATCTCTGAATCATGCACTGAGTAAACCTCCTTCCAAGTCATTCACTGATTCGATGCATAGACAAGCATCCTTCCATTATACAAACATGGTGCGATAGCAACGCACGAATCATCATAGCAATTGGCCCATATCCCCAAGACCATCAGAAATACAGCTACTAGGCTGAGATAACAGAACGTCCTTCCACAAGGTGAAGACGTTAGCCTAATCGAATAAGCAGGGAGAAACATCCTGCTCTACATCAGTAGTGCCATTAAAATTCCTCGATTCCAATTTATAATAAGCGCTTCACATCGCGTAAGATTGAATAGGAAGGAAATGAAGGCATAAGCCTCAAAGGAATCTAATTGCACGATGAGGAATCAAGAAGGGAAGTGCTCCTATCAGCCTGATAGCCTCTCGAAGATAAGTATAAACATATCCGTACCGATCTGCAAGACTCTACTAGACTCGCTCATGACTTGTGAGACCTAAGTGAACCTAGTGCTCTGATACCATGTTATCACAATCCAAAATCCATAAAGGGTCGTGATGGCGTCGAACACCACTGTCAGGCAAGCCAACAATAAATATTTAATTGAGTTCTCACTTTAATATTTCTGAAATCATATTTTCCTTCAATTAAATAGCAAAAGGTGGAATTTACAGAATGCATAATAATATTATTTTTTCAAATTCAATACAGAACAACCGATAATCATCCCAGAACCTGGTGTCACAAGTGCTTGAGAAATAATTAGGAATATAAAATAAAATACAACAGTTGTCGGTAATATAAATTGGACAGGAAAAATGTAAGTACTCTGAAGGAGACTCTGCCGGTTGCGGATCGTAGTATAGAATGCAGCTCACCTAAGTCCCTGCCATAACCGCGTCTTTGCGCCCACAAGGCCACTAAACATATATGTACCTGCACAAACATGTGCAGAAAGTGTAGCATGAGTACGTAAATCAACGCATACCCAGTAAGTATCCCGCCTAACCTCGAAGAAGTAGTGACGAGGGGTCGACTCAGACACTTACTATGGGCTATAATTAATATACCAATGATATAATTGAGCATGCATCACGTACAACGATTGTAAGCCCAATATCATGAAATAAGTAAATAATTCTTTTGCTAATAAGAAATTTCTCCAAATTCATTTTCATCATTTAACTATTTATATCTCTGGCCAATGAAGCAGTATCAATTATTATAATTTTCAAAGCAATTAATGCAATCATGCGCAAGTCATGCCGAGATGGTACGACCCGATCCAACATATAAATATAAATTGTGCATTGCCGAGGGTCGAATGGCACGAACCATAGATGCATATATTACCCCGCTCGCGGATCATACATGCGACGTGGTTAAATATAAATTAATAAATAAATCATGCATCTATTACCCCGCTCGCGGATCATACATGCGACGCGGTCAAATATAAATTTATTAAGTTATTATAATATTCCTAAATTCCTTTTTTGAAAATACGAAGTCCAAATGAAAAAACTTTTGAAAATTTAATTTCCTTAGTTTAAATTCTTCTCAAGACAATTAATACGCAAACCTCAATCTTGCTTCCTTTCAAGGCAAACAGTAACCACAAATCAAATAACAATATCAAAAAGGCAGGATGTAAACCTAAAACTACCCGGACATAGGCATAGCTAGTAGCTACATACGGGCTCTCGTCACTTCGTGCATACGTAGCCCCCGCAAGTAGAAGCACATATTTAATCAATTCACCTATGTGGTTGATTCTCTCTTACAAGGTTAGAAAGGAGACTTACATCGCTCCGCAATTTCATAACCAGCTCAAAAGCTGCTCCAACAACTCCAACCGATTCCCGTCTCTCCAAAACTAGTCAAATAAGATGCGACCCAATTAAAATATGATCTAATACTCATAATTAATCAATTTACAATAATTTTCAGCTCCGCTCGAAAAGTCAATAAAAGCATCCTCGGGCCCATGTGCCCGGATTCCGAACATTTTCGAAGATAACCAGTACCCATAGCCTCACGAACTCAAATATATAATTTATTCTCAATTTTATGCCCAAATTCGTGATCAAAATCCAAGAATACCAATTCCTAGGTTTTTCTTCAAAATCCCAAATTTCTACAAATTTTCATGTATAAATCCGTATATAATCCAAGTATTTAACTTGCAATAGGTGGAAATCACTTACCTTGACATAGATGACAAAAGTCTCCCTCCCAAGAACTCCAAAACGTTCCCAACCAAATGGAAAATGGAGGAAAAATGGCTAAATCCCGTCTTTAAAACTATCTGCCCAGGCCAGGCCCTTCTTCGCGTTTGCGATCAAAGCCTCGCGTTCACGAAGGCTACAGACACCACTGCTTCGCGTTCGCAGCTGGAGCTTCGCGATCGCAAAGGCCAAACTACTCCAGGCCCCCACACCGCTTTTCTTCTTAGCGTTCGCGACCCCTGTGTCGTGTTCGCGTAAGCTTCCTTAGGCAACCCTCCGCGTTCACTACCTCCGCCTCGCGTTCGCGAAGGCCAAAACCCAGCTTCCTCAAATTCCTCTTCGCGAACGCGGCACATCCTTCGCGTTCGCGATGAAGGAAACCACTGCTTCGTGTTCGCGGGTGGAGCTTCGCAATCGCAAAGGCCAAACTACTCCAGGCCCCCACACCGCTTTTCTTCTTCGCGATCGCGACCCCTGTGTCATGTTCGCATAAGCTTCCTTAGGCAACCCTCCGTGTTCACGACCTCCGCCTCGCGTTCGCGAAGGCCAAAACCCAGCTGCCTCAAATTACTCTTTGCGAATGCGGCACACCCTTCGCGTTCGCGATGAAGGAAACCAGATACCGGCATCAGCAGTCCAAAACAGCCCGAAATGATCCGAAACCATCCCGAAACACACCCGAGGCCCCCCGGGACCTCGTCCAATCACAAAAACCAGTCCCACAACATAACACGGACCTGCTCGAGGCCTCAAATCACATCACTCAATATCGAAATCATGAATCGCAGCCCAATCCAAGCTTAATGAACATTTGAACATCAAACTTCTACATTCAATGCCGAAACCCATCAAATCACGTCCGATAAACCTAAAATTTTGCGCACAAGTCACATTCGATATTATGGACCTACTCCAACTTTCGGAATCAGAATCCGACCCCGATATCAAAAAGTCTACTCCCGGTCAAACTTCTCAAATCCTTCAAATTTCTAACTTTTGCCAAATGACCTACGGACCTCCAAATCCACATCCGGTCGCGCTCCCAATAACAGAATCACTATACGGAGCTATTCCCAGATCGGAATTCCAATGAGACGTCAATATCATTGAAATGCACTTCAACTCAAATTTATGAAAGTTTTCCAAAATGTTAACCTTCCACAATAGGCGCTGAAATGCTCATGGGTTATCCAAATCCCGATCCGAACATACGCCTAAGTTCAAAATCATCATACGAACCTATTGGAACCTTCAAATCCAGATTCTGAGGTCGTCTACTCAAAAATCACACTTTAGTCAATTTCTCCAACTTAAACCTTCCGAAATTAGAATTTTCTTTCCAAATCAACTTCGAAATTCCTGAAATCAAATTCCGACCACGCGTACAAGTCCTAATACCTGAAGTGAAGCTACTCATGGCCCCAAACTGCTGAGTGACATGATAGGACACAAAATGACCAGTCAGGTCGTTACATACAACTTGTACTAGACTAATCTACTAGCTATTAGAGATGGGAAACATCACCCCCGCATTTAGCAATTTGATGATCTCTTTGTATACTACCTCCTCCAAATTTTTGTTCAGCTTGTGTTGGGGCTTCACCATTGGCTTGCTATTTTCTTCCAACATAATTTTGTTTATGCAAATAGCTAGACTGTTTTCTTGAATATTAGTTATACTCCAGCCAATGGCCTTCCTGTGCTTTTTCGGCAACTCTACCAGCTTTCGCTCATGTGTACCTGTCAAGTAAGTAGAAATAATTACAGGAAAATTGTTAGTTTCAAGAAAAGCATATTTTAAGTGAGTGGGGAGGACTTTCAATTCCACATTAGGCTTAGAAGCCTCCTCTTTAGTTCCTCCTCATTAGCCACTTGATCCTCAGTCTCAAGAGCTTCTGCCTCTTTCTTTATTTAAGGATCTTCATCCTCCACTGTGCTAGACTACGTAATACACCTCTATAGAGTATCCCCCACAAGCTTGTCGAACTTGTATTTCTCAGCCAGTTCTCCATCAACGTCCAGCTTGAAACACGAGTAGGCGGATGCGTCATCACTGGGCTATTTCATCATCCTCTTCATCTGAAACACCACTTTCTAATTGCCCACTCTGAGCATAAGCTGCCCCTCATATATATTAAGGATAGCTCTGCCTGTACATAAGAATGACCTTCTTAGAATTAGAGGCACCTCCTTGTTCACCTCCATATCCACCACAATAAAGTCTATGGGGAACATAAACTTGTCCACCCGCACTAGAATATCCTCAATGATTCCCTCAGGTAGAATAGTGGTTTGGTCAGCCAGTTGTAGGGACACTGGTATTGATTTGATCATTCCGAGATCACCTTCCATTTTCCTGAATACAGACAGAGGTATTAGATTTATCGACGCACCAGAATCACAGAGGGCCTTGTCAAAATTTTCACTCCCCAACGAGTATGGTATGGTAAAGATACCTAGGTCCCCACACTTTTGGGGAATTTTATTTTGCAATATGGCACTGCAATAGGCATTTAGCTTGACCATTGTTATTTCCTCTAATTTTTTCTTGCTAGACAAGATTTCCTTCAAGAACTTTGCATTGGCCGACATCTAAGTGAGTATTTCTGTGAAGGAAATGTTCACATAAAGTTGCTTGAGCATCTCCAAGAATTGCCCAAAACATTTGTCAAGATTCTCTCGCTTCATCTTTTGAGGGAATGGTAGAGCTGGCATATGTCCACTTTCTTCACTCTCCTTTTGTACCCCACTACTCTAGCTTTGCTGCTCTTCACCTTTTTTTTCTATTGGTATCTCTGCCTGCTTGTTCACCACCTCGGGTCTAGTTTTCTCCACTAGATCAGCCAATGTTTTGCCACTTCTCAGAGATACAACTTCAATTGTTTCCTTTGGGTTCTTTTCAGTGTTAGAGGGAAAAGTCCCAGGAGCCCTCTCAGATAGCAAATTTGCAATCTGTCCCCATTGTCTTTCTAAATTACGGATGGTCGTTCCCTGCTCTCTGATGGTTGTGCCCTGAGTCTCAAATTTTTCATCCGATTTGTTGATGAATGCCTTCATGAGGTCTTCCATACTAAACTGGTTTGACTGTTGTGGATGGTATTACTGCCTCTGCTTGTTCTAAAAACCTGGTGGTCCTTGACCCCGGGGTTTAGGATTATTTTTCTGTCATGCATTCAGACTCCCACTAGGTGAACTCCACGAAAAACCTGGATATCTTTGGCCCATAGCATTATAGTCGTTCACGGCTTGGTAGTTTCCTCTATTAAAGTTCCTCACTGCGTTGACTTCCTCAGCTGATGCTTGACACTTATGTGTAGGGTGTCCCAATCCACAAAAGTCACGTGCTGCTTACGACTCACTTTGTACCTTGGTCAATATCAGCTTTCTTATATCCTTGGCCATGTTGTCTAGCTGGGCTTGCATGGATGTGTTAGAGTCCACCTGGTGAACCCCAATTGATTTTCTCCTGTCATTACTTTCAGTCGGCCATTGATTAGAATCCTCAAATAATTCATCAAGGATTAAGACAACCTCCTCCGGCATTTTCTTCATTAGTGGTCCTCCACATGCAGTATTCAGAGTTCATCGCGAAGACGGTGTTAGCCCATCCCAGAAATCCTAGAGTTGTATCCACAATTCAATTCCATTGTGCTGACACTTTCTGACTATCTCCTTTAATCTCTCCCATGCTTCGAAAACCATTTCTGTCTCCTTCTGGCAAAAATTGTGGATTTCCCTTCTGAACTTCCCAGTTTTCGCAGCTGAAAAGTACTTGTCAAGAAACTTCTTGGTCATATCTTCACATGTCATGATCGAACCTGTGGGTAAGCTACGAAGCCATTGCTTCGCATTATCTTTCAATGAAAACAGGAATGCCCTTAAGTAGACTGCATCATTTGATATTCCATTGTATTAGAATATGTTCTTGATTTCTTCAAAATCCATCAAGTGAGTATTAAGATCTTCGTTCACCTTCCCTCTGAAAATGCAGTTGTTTTGGATAGTTTGAAGTAAGCCTTGCTTCAATTCAAAGTTATTTGTTGCTATGGGTGGAGGTATGACACTTGACAGTCCTTGATTATAGACTGGCCTAGCATAGTCATCCAATGATCTTCCAAGCCTGAGTGCTACGTTCTCGAACTGGTCTTCAACCAAGGGTCGGTTTAGATTGAATCTTCGACCCCCATCATCGTTGACGGTCTCATCAACAATTCTCCGTGCAACTTCTAGTTGTGCTGCCTCTCTTGCAGCTAAGTGTACCCTATCATTCTCTTCGTTTGCCATGGTATTTTGAGTCGAAGTTTGACCCAAGAATTTTTTTGTTAAGGCTCTTTCTTTTCTCAGTTGTCGCAGGTATTTCTCCAACTCTGGTTCGTATGGTATCACTTCCTTTGAAGACGATCGAGTCATACACCGGAGAAATCAAACCTGTATACTGCACACAAGTAAGAAACGTGAATAACTAAAGTAAAAATTGGTTCCTGAATTAGTACTAACAACTATTTTAAACACTATTAATTGCCAATCCCCGGCAATAACGCCAAAAATTGACGAGCGCAAAACACAACACAAAATTATTGCTCGCTAGTCAAAGATAGTATAGTTTAATTATCATCTCCACGGGGATTAGATTTAAACAGTGTTCGAATAATCTTCAGTTGATTACTATCCAGAAAAATTAATACTTGATTTGATAACTATTACTACGATTGACTACTAAAAATTAAGCAAGTAACAATTGATCACAAAAGACATCAGATGAGCAACGAAGAAATATCAATGAGAGAAATAAGGGTATTTGACTAGATACGTGCAAGATAATTGACTCGGAATCCAATTCTTGAGTTAATTCACTCTATAATACTGTTGATTCTCACGAATTCAGTAGATAATCATATTACACTTGAAGTTAATGTTCCTTTTTTTATTAAACATTAATTTCAGTAATTAATCCAATTGAAGCACGTTAAATAATTGCAACAACAAAATGATGGTTATGATCTAAAGGGTAACTTCGCACGAATATTTCCCTATTTTCTAGTTCGATTAACAATTCAAGAGGCTCTTTTGATTATCTATTTGAATCACGAATTTAAACTAGAGCATAAGATGTAAAGCAATTCAATATAAGCCTCCTCTTTTGATTAAGAAAAATAAGAAATAACTCCACACTACGAATTAAAACTCCATCAAGTAATTCTAACAATTATCAAGAATCGAATCCCTAATCAAATTATCAAAACATCGTATATGTCAACACCCTAATGGATATTACTCATAACAATGGAGTAATACATCTCAAATAAGTTTAAGAACAAAGAAAATATCAAAGCTACTGATTTCGATACAAACTCCCGTATTGCACCGATTGCAAGTTGTATTGTTGATGAATTCTTGAGTTTTCTTGACTTTGTTGGTTCTCCAATATTTTGTATGTCCAAAAGTCTCTTCAAAATTGTTTTTGTGTGTATTTATACCGTGTAGAAACAAGTCCGGATGAAACTACCCTTTCCTAGCCGAACATGGAGATCACTCTGACAAATTTGCACAGCCGCGTCGCGCCATGCGGCGCGCTAGTGAGGAAATCCAGAGAGCTCAAATTCTTCTTGCCTGGCCACTTTTGCACTGCCGCGCCATGCCTCGCGGCGCCTTTTGCGGCGCGGTAGTGGCTTTTTGTCAGAGTGAATTCATGCGTTCACTTTTTGATATCCGGACTTGGTTCTCGACCCCCGAACGTAATTCCAGCATAATTTCTTGGGCTTCTACTCAGATTTTAAAACTCCAACTTGTTCGATTTCGCTCCAAATTACGTAAATAGCTTAGAATCATTTCCTACAAGGCATAAAATACGTAATAAGTATAATTCACTATCATTTAAGCTCAAACATACATAAAATGCAATCATTAGAGTGCAATACTACGGCTAAAATACGAGTTTCTAGACTACCATCAATTATCAAGTAGAACACCAGATGCGAGCCTTCATTTCATCCATCCCGCTCCAATGCGATGCGTGACATCCTCGTCGATCTCACCGTTACCTTGGATAATAGACCCACATACTTGAAACTACCCCTCTTGGGGATAACTTGAGTATCAAGCTTAACATCCACGTCTGTGAACCTAGTAACGGGTTGCTATAACTTTAATGGTAAGTTCAGAACCTATAAACTTTAAATTTCGATTACGTCTCTAAGAAGAGGAAAGAGGGAGGGTGAGCAAAGAAAGCACAAATAACGTATAGGCTTAAGGATGAAGTTAGTAATAGTCATTGTCTCCACATCGATTGGATTTGAATAGTGTTCGAATAATCTTCAGTTGATTACTATCCAGAAAAATTAACACTTGATTTGATAACTATTACTACGATTAACTACTAAAAATTAAGCAAGTAACAATTGATCACAAAAGACAGCTGATGAGCAACGAAGAAATATAAATGAGAGAAATAAGGGTATTTGACTAGATACACACAAGATAATTGACTCGGGGTCCAATTCTTGAGTTAATTCACTCTATATTACTGTTGGTTCTCACGAATTCAACAGATAATCAGATTACACTTGAAGTTAATGTTCCTCTTTCGATTAAACGTTAATTTCAGTAATTAATCCAATTGAAGCACGTTAAACAATTACAACAACAAAATGATGGTTATGATCTAAAGGGTAACTTCTCACGAATATTTTCCTATTTTTTAGTTCGATTAACAATTCAAGAGGCTCTTTCGATTAACTATTTGAACACGAATTTAAACTAGAGCATAAGATGTAAAGCAATTCAATATAAAGCTCCTTTTTCGATTAAGCAAAATAAGAAATAACTCCACACTACAAATTAAAACAATCAAATTATCAAAATACTGTATTTGTCAATACCCTAATGAAAATTACTCCATGATAATGGAGTAATACATCTCAAATAAGTTTAAGAACAAAGAAAACATCAAAGCTACTGATTTCGATACAAACTCTCGTATTGCACCGATTGCAGGTTATATTGTTGATGAATTCTTGGGTCTTCTTGTCTTTGTTGGTTCTCCAATATTTTGTAGGTCCAAAAGTCCCTTCAAAATTGTATTTTTGATGTATTTATACCGTGTAGAAATAAGCCCGGACGAAACTACCCTTTCCTAGCCGAACTTGGAGATCACTCTGACAAATTTGCACAGCCGCGCCACGCCATGCTGCGCGCTAGTGAGGAAATCCAGAGAGCTCAGATTCTTCTTGTCATGCCACTTTTCCATTGTCGTGCCGCCCCATGCGGTGCGGTAGTGGCTTTTTCTCAGAGTGAATTCATGCGTTCACTTTTTGATATCCGGACTTGGTCCTCGACCCCCGAACGTGATTCCGGCCTAATTTCTTGGGCTTCTACTCAGATTTCAATGCTCTAACTTGTTCGATTTCGCTCCAAATTACCTAAATACCTTAGAATCATTTCCTACAAGGCATAAAACACGTAATAAGTATAATTCACTATTATTTAAGCTCAAACACACGTAAAATACAATAATTAGAGTGCAATACTACGGCTAAAATACGGGTTTCTAGCCTACCATCACTTATCACATAGAACACCGGATGCGAGCCTCCATTACATCCATCCCGCTCCAATACGATGCGTGACATCCTCGTCGATCTCCTCGTTACCTTGGATAATAGACCCAGATACTTGAAACTGCCCCTTTTGGGGATAACTTGAGTATCAAGCTTAACATCTACGTCTGTGAACCTAGTAACGGGCTGCTGTAATTTTAATGATAAGTTCAGAACCTATAAACTTTAAATTTTAATTCTGTCTATGAGAAAGGAAAGGGAGAGGGCGAGGAAAGAAAGCAGAAATGACGTATAGGCTTAAAGATGAAGTTAGTTCTGCACATGAGAAAAAGAAAGAAAAGAGATTAATTAGCTATTAATATATTATACAGGAAAAAGGAACTATATTATATATAGGAGAATAGTTATATAATATATTATTTACCCTAATTCCTATGCTAGCTATGAACATAGAGTAGGCACTCCTGAAGTACTAATTAAAAGTCCAAGTGAATTGGAGAACCCAAATTAGAATTAAAGACTCTTATATCTTCTATTGAGAGCACTAATTAATATTTCTGTATAAGATCCTAATGAACTTTATGAAGTCAAGATCCTTGTGTTGACTTATGATGTACTTACAAGTTTATCCATTCGTGGGCTATAAATATCCATATGAATAAGTTCTTTTGATTTTAATTTACGTAAGAAATGAGTGTTTTGCGTTCTGGAATCTTTCTCTCAATAACCAGATGCATATAAGGAACCAATTAATAAGGAGTGTGGTTGGATACAGTTCTTTGGGAATAAAAAACTTCTTGGTATGAGCCTATACAATGCAAATATGGATTACGATACGAAATACTAGTAGGCTTCAGATACAAGATGCCTAACAAAACAAAATGCATATAAGCAAAGGCGGATTAAGAATTTGTAATTTATGAATTCTTACACCGGTATTCTATCGAGTTAATATATAATAATCATTTGATTCATTATTAAATATTTATAAATATTTAAATAGATTTTGTAATAAATATATATAATATCTATATAAAAACTACTAAATTTACGTGAACCCAAAAATTACTAAGTTAGATCTGCATCTGTGATAATTGTTAGTCCCGCCAATATTTTTGTATTTGTAAATAATAATTCTGCAAAATATAAATTATCAAATGAAATAATAAATCATATTCGAGCACACTGAATTCACAGTGTTTCCTTAAGGAATTTAATTCACTCCTAGTATCCAAGGTTATAGATTANGAATTAAAACAATCAAATTATCAAAATACTGTATTTGTCAATACCCTAATGAAAATTACTCCATGATAATGGAGTAATACATCTCAAATAAGTTTAAGAATAAAGAAAACATCAAAGCTACTGATTTCGATACAAACTCTCGTATTGCACCGATTGCAGGTTATATTGTTGATGAATTCTTGGGTCTTCTTGTCTTTGTTGGTTCTCCAATATTTTGTAGGTCCAAAAGTCCCTTCAAAATTATATTTTTGATGTATTTATACCGTGTAGAAATAAGCCCGAACGAAACTACCCTTTCCTAGCCGAACTTGGAGATCACTCTGACAAATTTGCACAGCCGCGCCA
>AWOL01S0023893.1:0-18102 GCA_000715115.1 Nicotiana otophora
GTTAAGTAAAGTTAAGCTCATACCATTTAAGGAACTTATACAAGAGTGAAAAACTAAGCCTAATCGTCACAACTAAAGCACACACTATTCTCAAGGCAAAATAAAGTCAAGAGATATTGCTTTCCTTTAAAATCATAACACAAGGTTTCCTACTTCTACAAAATAAAAATTAATTACACCTGAACCAAACAAAACCCTTGGAAAAGAATCGCGGCACAAAGAAAAACCAAGGGGGAATTGATACACTACCTAACAAAAGATTTTTTTTTTGTCTTTTTCTTTCGACTTTAATCCCTCGAGAAACTTATCGAATGATATCCATTGCCGGGAAAAATCAAAAATTTTAAAATTTGTATGTTTTTTTCAATTAGTTTCTACTACTCAAACTAAAAAAACCAAAGGCAATCAAACTAACTAAAGAAACAACTAAGACTAATATACATACAACATATAAATATCCCTGTTTATCCGGAAAATCGGATAGAGTTGAGTTTGTACGTAGTTCTAAGGGTATGTTGTATAACTTGACAGAAATCGTAAAGAGAAATAGAAATATCCAATCTTGACTATAAAGAATGAAAAATAAACTCAGTATAAAAGAAGAAAATGAAGAAACAAAATATGATGAAGTAATGGAGCTCAAAAGGTTAATCTTTCAATATAAGAAAATAGGATTCTTGTTACAATGTGAATGTCTCTCCCTTTTACAGAAACAACAATCATCCCTTTTATAGTGGAGGGATTCTACTTTAGATATAATACAAAATACATGGTGGGGAACCAATGATAAATTAGCTTTTTCCTAATTCTTACCAGGATTCTCTCTCCTAGTGGGGTTGTAACGGCTCTTGTCTGTGAGCTCGATATTGACTCGAGCTCGGTATTGACTCGAGCTCTCGATCTTGACTCGAGCTCGATTCCAACTCACTGTCTGATATCGATTCGGGGACGGTGCCGGTCGGCTTATGAATCTTATGCTCGATAATTTTGCTTCGCCTCGCAGCTCGATTTGGATTCGAGCTTGATAATCATATCGAGCTTGACATTGATCGATCCTAGAACTCGAAGCTTGATGACCTGACTTCGAGCCTCAATTTGATATTATGAAGACTCTCTTCGATCAAAGTATTACCATCTCGACCAGTTCATAAGACAGACTAATCGGTTTTGGCCGTATATAGATAGTCCCCTCGTTTCTCGGGAAGGATATAACGAGAAACGACATGATTTTCCAACGGTGCGATTAGATATATACTGACTTTTGCATCGAGTCCGATCATGACGTACGTGATACTATCCCTTCATCGATCCCAAGACGATGTGAGCATGTGTCGATGTACATGTGCTCGATAACAATAGGGCCACCTCGAGGCCGTAAGGAGGGACTGCAACTGGGGTCCCGAGGTCGTGTTGCAAATTCCTTCTCCGAAGAGAGCATTACCACTCATGTGGAGGGGTTCTTAAGTGTTTATACTTACCCCCCTTCACATTGTGTCCCCTCGACCCAGTGATTGTTGATTTTTGTAAAAGATATCAGGTCACTCTTGGCCAAATTCACCCCTCTCTATGGCGCATAGTAATCATATTGCGCTTCCTCTCTAGCAAGGCCGGGGGGCTAGAGTTTACTCTAAATCACCTTATGCAGTTGTATCGGCCTTGAATTTATCGAGGACTAATCAGGATCCAAGGCCGAGCAATGAAGGCCTAAATCTCGAGCATCGACAAAGACAATGATCGGGGTTGGATGAGTTGTTTTGTATGGGTAAGGACCCGTGACATCATTCCGGAAGAGAAGATGTCGTTCCCTGAGGAGTGGAACTTTCACCGTAAGTGATCTTTTAAACTTTATTCTTCGTACCTTCTTCGACTTCGCCCGATGCCTCTTTCGATATGCAACTGTCCCTTGGATACCTCAAGCGTTGCCCGACCTCGAGGATTGGGTTCGGAAGTTAGCCTCGACTTCCACTTATGGCGAACGCACATGGCGTGATTTGGCAAAAGGCAGATGGGAGGCCAAGAATCATTGTAAGGGTCTCTTTTTTTTACGTCTTTGGAACACTCTTTACTTCATTTGTCACTAACTATCGTTTATGCAAGACTGACCAAGGATGCCATTTTGAGGCTTTCAAGTGGCGAGGAAGGGACCAAGTCACCGGTTCCGAAACCAGGTGAAGATTAGAATAGAAAAACTACCTCACACTGCGAGGACCCTAAGCCCAAGCCAGGGTAAGGAGAAAATCTTATCTCTAGGATGAAGACCTACTGAGTTTCCCTTCTTAATCTTCCAAAACTTGAGCAAGAATTGAACAACAATTATTGAAGAATACCTTCTTACTCTATGGCACTCTCTCACTCTAAAATGTTAGATTTTCCAAAAACAAATGGTCCATAATGCTTATATAACGAGATTGGGTCGGGTTATAAAAATAGGAGAATGGATACTACGAAATTCTGGATCGGGCTACAGACCTAGCCTTGGGAGGGCTATAGCATGGTCTAGCGTGCTACAGACCTGGCCTTGCGAGCTCTGTAGCGAGCTACAGACCAACCTTTGGGTATTTGAACATAACTTCTTGTACGAATGTCCAAATGATGAACGATTTGAAGCGTTAGAAACTAGACTCAAAGGGCTTTAATTTGATAGGTAGATCACCTCATAAGTCGTTATAGTTTGGAGGCTCCATGCGTTTGAAGGAGGATCTTGTGCGAATTGAGACATCCTTTCCATTTAATGCATCCTACTTGTTCCACACGAATGTTTTCCATTCACAAAACTCCTTAGTATGTTTCAACACACCTTAAACATATACTTTTCATTTCGAAATAATGTGGTTCTATCCCATGGGTCTCCTTTAATACTCTAACACGTTATTCCCAAATACCGTTGGCGTACTTTAAAATATTATATCATTAGAAAAATTTTAATGGGGCCTTACATTGAGCTTCCTTAACTCTAAATGTTTCGGAAATCTTAGCAACTTCAATCTATTTTAGAAAAGTAGCAAATTGAACCAAAATTAGGAAGATGATCATGGTTATAGGTCATTTGAGCATTTTATCAAGCACTAGGTGTACTGGCTGAAGACTGAGCAAAAGACTAGGATGGCCCTAATGACCCCCCTCTGAATGTTGACCTACCGCCACCAAATGAATTCCCAAAGTTGCCTATGGACCGGGCCTTACTGCTACCCTTTCGCTTAATTTTGTTCTTCAACTTATGGTTCTCTGTAGCATGAGCAAATGCTACCATCTTTCTATAGTTCATGTCAGAATTCAAGGCAGCTATAGCGGCCTCATTTATAACAAAAGGTCTAAGGCCCTGAACAAACCGACATACTCTAGCCTCGATAGTGGGAAACATGTGAATAGCATACTTGGATAGGTGCGCAAACTACATATGGTACTCTTACACACTCTTGCTACCCTGATTTAAGTTCTCAAACTCCGCACCACGGGCTGCCTTAGTCTTGGCAGGCAAGAAATGATCCATGAAAGGGTCGACAAACTCACTCCATCTCGCCGAAGGACTCCTCTCCTCACGGGAGTCCTCATACATCACAAACCAAGAATAGGTAACCCCCTTCTGGTGGTAGGAGGCCAACTCCACTCCCTCTTCCTTAGTAGCACGCATAACCCTGAGGGTCTTGTGCATCTCATCGATGAAATCCTGGGGATCCTTCTCGGGATCAGTACCCGTGAACACTGGAGGATCTAACTGAAGAAACCTATTAACCCTGGAACCAATAGAGTCCCCTTGTTAACTAGAAGAAGTGGGGGCAACATTCGACATCTTGGCCTGGGAAGCCACTATCTGAGCCAACATCAGTATGGCTGCCCTAAGATCCCCATCAAAAACACTAGGACCGGAAGCTGGGGCTAGAGATCGAACTAGAATATCAAGTAGAGGATTCGTTGCACCCTCATCAGGTGTAGGAACTGGTGCACCCTAAGCAGGAATAGTACAACCAGGTGGTGTAGTCATAAGGGGAATATCCTCACCCTTCGGGTGTTTACTCGCATCATCAATGATAGAATCAACTACCACTCCTAGGGTAACATTGGCTCCTTGGCCAATTCTTGCCTTCTTCTTAGGCGCCATTTACTGAAAGATAGAGAAATGCCTGATTTAAAGGAGGAACAATCGTACAATCAGTTTTATCGCACGATAAAGAACATCAAAGAAGGGTATTATTCCTTAATGTCCAAGTGGCCTTCTAATTATAGATGTGGTCGACAACACAGCGATAAGAAGGACTCTACTAGACATGGCTCTGAGACATCCTAGGATACTTTAAAACCTTAGGCTCTGATACCCTGTTTGTCATGCCCCGAACTCGGGGAGCGCGACCGGCGCTCAACCGAGTGAACCCGGACAAGCAAGCATGTTGAATACTTTCTATCGAAATGCACCCATGATTTAAAGAGAACACGTATCTTTATTAATTAACTAATAAGGAGATCAGGTAGACAATACCAAATTCATTACCATTAGTTACTTCATTTAATAAGTCTTAAAATTCACACATTCTAATGGTTTGAAGTGGAACAAGTTATCAAAAACACAACATAATTTGTTTGACTTTCCCAATACCCATATACACCCACACTATGTCTACGGAGCCTCTAATAAATACAAAGAGTACAATGATAGTGCCGGCAATAAGGCTCTGGCTATACCTTAAAACATAATGATATAATGAACAAACGATACATGACCCCGAGTGAAGTGGGGCTCACCGAGTAAGCTGGGAAGAGAGTGTGTCTCTATCACTGATCAGTGCAACCTGCTGTGGAACCACCTGCATCCGTTAAAGATGCAGCACCCCCAGAAAAAGGGACGTTGGTAGTGTCGAATAGTACTAGTATATATGACTAAACACCTACTCATAAGAACGAACAATAATGCAAGATAGGACAATCATGATATCAGTTAAAGCCTCAAGCAGTTACCAAATACAAAATTAGGAATAATATAAGTGTTCAAGTAAATTTCCACATTTTAAGTTGGGAGACCTTTAGTACCGATATACCACTGTTCACAGTTTTGATTACAATTTCCAATATAGTCACCACCATGTGTGCGGCATGGAATCCGATCACGTCCCGATCGGCTAGGCCGTCTCATGTGAGACATCATCCTTTATTATCAATCACTTTCATATTTCTTGCATATCTCTTCATTTTATTGGCACTAGTGGTCACAATTGTATTATTTCTATTGGCACGTTGGCCATGTTTCATATTTCACATTGTGCATTACGTATTTTGTATTTCGTGTTTCGCATATCATGCACATATTTATACTTTCAACCATCATCATGGACTTTCTAACAACAAGGCATTTCTATTAAAGACATTTAAGCACACATATGAGCAAATATGAGTCTTAGGTGCTTTACGGTTTCTTACACAATTTTCATTAGCTTTCACTTGAAACACAACTTGAAGTCATGGCATTTATATGTGCAACCCATACTTTGAACACATTCTCAAATAGTAGTACAACATAACAAGAGCATTGAATTACATAATGATCACGGATGTCTTTTAATACCAACTTATCCTTGTTAATCGATTCACAATGAGCAAATGGGGACATACATTGATATTGTGGGGTTCAATTTTAGGAGAAGCGTTTAGCCAACATACCTCACTTGAGCTTCTTTAGACTCTAAAACGTTCCGGAATTCTTAGCAACTTTGATGTATTATAGAAATGAAACAAATTGAACCAAAATTAGGAAGATGATCATGGTTCTAACTCATTGGAGCATTTTATCAAACAATAGGTGCATATTAATCGATCTATAACACATGCATGCAATAAACAACTCCCATACCCATGAATTATCTTACTAATTGCCCATTTCTAGTTAAATTTTGAAATTAAGGGTTAGGGTGTAAAATCTTACCTGTAGGATAAAGGCCTAGTGTGCTTTCCTTATTAACCTTCCAAGATTTAAGTAAGAATTGGTGGATGAAGCTTAGGAACTCCTTTTCTGACTCTATGACACTCCCTTTCTCTAGAAATATATGTTTTCCCCTTCAAAGTGATCCCCTAGGGTGTTTTATTAAGTTGGAGGATCCCGGTGCTTTCACGATTCCTTGTACAATTGGAAGTGTTGAGTTTGGTAGAGCTCTTTGTGATCTTGGGGCAAGTACAAATTTGATGCCCTATTCAATTTTCAATACTCTTTGGATTGGACAACCAATACCAACTTCTATGAGATTGCAAATTGCCGTTCGTTAGCATGAAAAGGCCGTTGAGTGTGATTGAAGATGTTTTGGTCCGGGTTGATAAATTCATTTTTCTGGAGGACTTTGTCATTCAAGATTGTAAAGGTGATTATGAAGTGATAATTATTCTTGGAAGACCTTTCCTTGCTACGGGTAAGGCTCAAGTTAGCAGCTATATCCCAATCAAGATTAAACTTCTTTAGAGCCTACATTGCCTTGTGCTGTATTTCCACCGGAAGAGGACAACCTTTGTCGAACGCCACTTTAAACACAGTGCATTAATTTCCAAGAAATGGAGTAAATTGATTGGAAACTGGTATGGAGACATCCCGATAGGTCTTTTGTAATACGTCCGACAAGCCCATAATGCATCATGAACCTTCTTGGACCAATCCGTCCGATTAGCATACACCATTTTAGACAAGAAACTCTTTATCTCCCGGTTGGAGGCTTCCACTTGCCTATTATCTTATGGGTGAGAGTGAGTCATGACACTGTGAGTAACACCATACTTTTTAAGTAAAGTGTCAAAAGCTTTGATGTAAAAGTGTGACCCCCCCATTGCTTATGATTGCACGTGAAGTACCAAATCTTGTGAAAATATTCATCTTCAAGAATGCCACTACTCTTCTCGCCTCATTGTTGGGTAAAACGACAGCCTCAACCCATTTGGACACACAATCCACCACGACCAAGATGTAGGTATTTCCACAAGATCTCACAAAAGGGCCCATGATGTCAATGCCCCAAACATCGAAAATATCGATCTCAAAAATGGTTGTGCGAGGCGTTTCATTTTTCCTTGAAATTATACTGGCCCATTGAGATTCATCACATCTTTTCACCAACTCACTAGCATCCTTGTAAAGAGCAGCTCAATAGAAACCACAACTAAGCACTTTGGCCGCCGTTCTTGCTCCGCAATGATGACCACCATATGGCGAAGAGTGATGTGCGGACCGCACATGGAAATCTAAGGCCGTACTTGACCCCTTTTCCCTCTTAAGATTATTAGTATAAATAGAAATCTTAAGTTCATTTTACACTTTTCCCTTTCCTCAAAATCGTTGTTACTCTGCAAGTTTCCTGAAAGCTTTTCACTGTCCCCCCACATACCCACCTGTGCTTATACACCCAGTGCACTCACTCTATCTGGTATGGTTCATTTCATGTTAATTTTTTGTGTTAGATTAATTTTTAAAATTTTAATTTCTTTTTAGGCCATTTGTTATTAGAGTTCATACATGTGCCTATGTGGGGTAGATTTGAATTGGGTAATTGATAATACAGGCTATAATGGGTTCGGTTAATGAGATTTCATATTTATACCATGTTGCCATGTCTATTTGCACAAGTAATTGCAAAATCTAAGTAGAAAAAGAATGTGTGTGCGTAGTTTTTAAAATCTACAGCAGCACTTGAATTTGTTTCTTCTGAAGTTTATGTATTTTTGGCAACTGGTGAAGCAAGTGAATCTGCGGCTGCACTTTAATTGTGCGGACTGCAAAAATCTTAAAGGGGTTGCACTCAAAAATGTGCGGATCGCAGATGTATTCTACGGCCGCAAAACTGCCTCTGCACTATCATTAGAGAGGGGCTTCTGGGCCTTAGATATGTTTTGTTAAATGTGTGGCTGCACAAGTAATTATGCGGTCCACACTTCCTGTCTACAGCCGCACATAAAAAATCTGCGGACTGCAGATCTCAGTTCCAGTAGTAGTGTAAAAGTCACCAGAGCTAGTAGTGTAAAAGTCAAGGGCACCATTGCCGAATCCTCCACTTCCATACCATCAAAGACATTCCAAGTAAAATGGTGAGAATCAATTCAAGAAGTTCATTCAAATGATGAAAAGTCTTTCAATCAATGTGTCATTGGTACAAGGTTTGGAATAAATGCATAGTTATGCAAAGTTTATGAAAGATATTGTGACAAAGAAGCGATCAATGAATTTCGTGACTATCAAACTCACTCATCAAGTGAGAGAGATCGTTCATTGAATGACTCCTAAGTTGGAGGATCCTGGTGCTTTCACGATTCCTTGTACAATTGGAAGTGTTGAGTTTGGCAGAGCTCCTTGTGATCTTGGGGCAAGTACAAATTTGATGCCCTATTCATTTTTCAAGACTTTGTGGATTGGACAACCAATACCAACTTCTATGAGATTGCAAATTGTCGATCGTTAGCATGAAAAGGCCGTTGGCTGTGATTGAAGATGTTTTGGTCCGGGTTGATAAATTCATTCTTCTCGCAGACTTTGTCATTCAAGATTGTGAAGGTGATTATGAAGTGATAATTATTCTTGGAAAACCTTTCCTTGCTACGGGTAAGGCTCAAGTTAGCGGCTATATCCCAATCAAGATTAAACTTCTTTAGAGCCCACATTGCCTTGTGCTGTATTTCCACCGGAAGAGGACAAGCTTTGTCGAACACCACTTTAAACACAATGAATTGCTTTCCAGGAAATGGAGTAAATTGATTGGAAACCGGTATGGAGACATCCCGATAGGTCTTTTGTAATACGTCCGACAAGCCCATAATGCATAATGAACCTTCTTGGACCAATCCTTCTGATTAGCATACACCGTTTTAGACAAGAAACTCTTTATCTCCCGGTTGGAGGCTTCCACTTGCCTATTATCTTGTGGGTGAGAGTAAGTCATGACATTGTGAGTAACACCATACATTTTAATAAAGTGTCAAAAGCTTTGTTGTAAAAGTGTGACCCCCCCATTGCTTATGATTGCACGTGAAGTACCAAATCTTGTGAAAATATTCTTCTTCAAGAATGCCACTACTCTTGTCGCCTCATTGTTGGGTAAAGCGACAGCCTCCACCCATTTGGACACACAATCCACCACGACCAAGATGTAGGTATTTCCACAAGAGCTCACAAAAGGGACCATGATGTCAATGCCCCAAACATCGAAAATATCAATCTCAAAAATGGTTGTGAGAGGCGTTTCATTTTTCCTTGAAATTACACCGGCCCATTGTCATTCATAACAGCTTTTCACCAACTCACTAGCATCCCTGCAAAGAGCAGCACAATAGAAACCACAAATAAGCACTTTGGCCGCCGTTCTTGCTCCGCGATGATGACCATCATATGGCGAAGAGTGACGTGTGGACCGCACATGGAAATCTGAGGCCGTACTTGACCCCTTTTCCTTCTTAAGATTATTAGTATAAATAGAAATCTTAAGTTCATTTTACACTTTTCCCTTTCCTCAAAATCGTTGTTACTCTGCAAGTTTCCTGAAAGATTTTCACTGTCCCCCCACATACCCACCTATGCTTATACACCCAGTGCACTCACTCTATCTGGTATGGTTCATTTCATGTTAATTTTTTGTGTTAGATTAACTTTTAAAATTTTAATTTCTTTTTAGGCCATTTGTTATTAGAGTTCATACATGTGCCTATGTGGGGTAGATTTGAATTGGGTAGTTGATAATATAGGCTATAATGGGTTCGGTTAATGAGATTTCATATTTATACCATGTTGCCATGTCTATTTGCACAAGTAATTGCAAAATCTAAGTAGAAAAAGAATGTGTGTGCGTAGTTTTTAAAATCTACGGCCGCACTTGAATTTGTTTCTTCTGCAGTTTAGGTATTTTTGGCAACTGGTGAAGCAAGTGCATCTGCGGCTGCACTTTAGTTGTGCGGACTGCAAAAATCTTAAAGGGGTCGCACTCAAAAATGTGCGGATCGCAGATGTATTCTACGGCCGCAAAACTGCCTTTGCACTATCATTAGAGAGGGGCTTCTGGGCCTTAGATATGTTTTGTTAAATGTGTGGCTGCACAAGTAATTATGCGGTCCACACTTCCTGTCTACAGCCGCACATAAAAAATCTGCGGACTGCAGATCTCAGTTCCAGTAGTAGTGTAAAAGTCACCAGAGCTAGTAGTGTAAAAGTCAAGGGCACCATTGCCGAATCCTCCACTTCCATACCATCAAAGACATTCCAAGTAAAATGGTGAGAATCAATTCAAGAAGTTCATTCAAATGATGAAAAGTCTTTCAATCAATGTGTCATTGGTACAAGGTTTGGAATAAATGCATAGTTATGCAAAGTTTATGAAAGATATTGTGACAAAGAAGCGATCAATGAATTTCGTGACTATCAAACTCACTCATCAAGTGAGAGAGATCGTTCATTGAATGACTCCTAAGTTGGAGGATCCTGGTGCTTTCACGATTCCTTGTACAATTGGAAGTGTTGAGTTTGGCAGAGCTCCTTGTGATCTTGGGGCAAGTACAAATTTGATGCCCTATTCATTTTTCAAGACTTTGTGGATTGGACAACCAATACCAACTTCTATGAGATTGCAAATTGTCGATCGTTAGCATGAAAAGGCCGTTGGCTGTGATTGAAGATGTTTTGGTCCGGGTTGATAAATTCATTCTTCTCGCAGACTTTGTCATTCAAGATTGTGAAGGTGATTATGAAGTGATAATTATTCTTGGAAAACCTTTCCTTGCTACGGGTAAGGCTCAAGTTAGCGGCTATATCCCAATCAAGATTAAACTTCTTTAGAGCCCACATTGCCTTGTGCTGTATTTCCACCGGAAGAGGACAAGCTTTGTCGAACACCACTTTAAACACAATGAATTGCTTTCCAGGAAATGGAGTAAATTGATTGGAAACCGGTATGGAGACATCCCGATAGGTCTTTTGTAATACGTCCGACAAGCCCATAATGCATAATGAACCTTCTTGGACCAATCCTTCTGATTAGCATACACCGTTTTAGACAAGAAACTCTTTATCTCCCGGTTGGAGGCTTCCACTTGCCTATTATCTTGTGGGTGAGAGTAAGTCATGACATTGTGAGTAACACCATACATTTTAATAAAGTGTCAAAAGCTTTGTTGTAAAAGTGTGACCCCCCCATTGCTTATGATTGCACGTGAAGTACCAAATCTTGTGAAAATATTCTTCTTCAAGAATGCCACTACTCTTGTCGCCTCATTGTTGGGTAAAGCGACAGCCTCCACCCATTTGGACACACAATCCACCACGACCAAGATGTAGGTATTTCCACAAGAGCTCACAAAAGGGACCATGATGTCAATGCCCCAAACATCGAAAATATCAATCTCAAAAATGGTTGTGAGAGGCGTTTCATTTTTCCTTGAAATTACACCGGCCCATTGTCATTCATAACAGCTTTTCACCAACTCACTAGCATCCCTGCAAAGAGCAGCACAATAGAAACCACAAATAAGCACTTTGGCCGCCGTTCTTGCTCCGCGATGATGACCATCATATGGCGAAGAGTGACGTGTGGACCGCACATGGAAATCTGAGGCCGTACTTGACCCCTTTTCCTTCTTAAGATTATTAGTATAAATAGAAATCTTAAGTTCATTTTACACTTTTCCCTTTCCTCAAAATCGTTGTTACTCTGCAAGTTTCCTGAAAGATTTTCACTGTCCCCCCACATACCCACCTATGCTTATACACCCAGTGCACTCACTCTATCTGGTATGGTTCATTTCATGTTAATTTTTTGTGTTAGATTAACTTTTAAAATTTTAATTTCTTTTTAGGCCATTTGTTATTAGAGTTCATACATGTGCCTATGTGGGGTAGATTTGAATTGGGTAGTTGATAATATAGGCTATAATGGGTTCGGTTAATGAGATTTCATATTTATACCATGTTGCCATGTCTATTTGCACAAGTAATTGCAAAATCTAAATAGAAAAAGAATGTGTGTGCGTAGTTTTTAAAATCTACGGCCGCACTTGAATTTGTTTCTTCTGCAGTTTAGGTATTTTTGGCAACTGGTGAAGCAAGTGCATCTGCGGCTGCACTTTAGTTGTGCGGACTGCAAAAATCTTAAAGGGGTCGCACTTAAAAATATGCGGAGCGCAGATGTATTCTGCGGCCGCAAAACTGCCTTTGCACTATCGTTAGAGAGGGGCTTCTGGGCCTTACATATGCTTTGTTAAATGTGTGGCTGCACAAGTAATTATGTGGTCCACACTTCCTGTCTGGGTCCGCACATCAAAAATCTGCGGACTGCAGATCTTAGTTCCAGTAGCCTGTTATTGTTTGCGTAATTTCACTGTGTCCACAATGTTCTCCTTTCCCTACATAAGGCTTTGCATATGTTGAATGATGAGTTACAACTAACAATTTTCTTTGCTTTGATACAGGCAATGGTTCGATCGCACCTCGATGGTGAAACTACAGAAGGAAAAGGTGAATCTTCTAGGGGTCGAGGTAGAGGTTTCATGCCCCTTGGCCGGCCGAAAACCATTAGGAAGAATGCCACAACATGTAGATCGAGAGGTGCAGACCTCTCCGTGTCTTGTTCCTATGTCCCATCTAGGGAAGCTTCAAAGGGTAACTGAGCCTATCTTCAGGAGCAGCAGACACCAACACAGTCTAGGCCATAGGGGAGATGTATGCTCATAGATGAGGCCCCGTCATCTCACAGCACTTCCGATGGGTCAGAAAGTACTTGCCAGACCTCTGATCCAGCAGCTGCCCCAGACACAAATGCACAGACTGTATAGGATATCCCCGATGATGTTAGAGGGGGAGATGGTACATCCACGGGTGTGGAGAGATTGAAGAAAAAGGAGATATTGGAGGTTAGGTTTGTTATCTTGGTAGCCTTCACTGACTTTCGTATGTGGTGGCCAGTATGATCCTTGACACTTGAGCAACAGTTTCCCTTGAAGGATTTTGATAAGTACAACCCGACTGTGTTGAGGAAGTTTAGAGCAAGAAAGGGCTGGATGTGGTTTTCTGATAGAGTTGAAGGTGCCAAGGAGTACCTCATCCGAGAGTTCTACGCAAATGTTTCTCCCATCAAGAAGGGGATGAAGGTGACTAAAGTACACAACCTTAAGATGAGGTTTGATCAGGACACACTAAATGCCTATTTGGGTTTGAGGACTTAGAGCTAAGGGTGTACCCACAGAAGTGTGTAATGAAAGAAGAAGTTCGACCTTGGCTAGCAAAGATCTTAGCACCACCAGGGCCACCACCACCATGGATCACTGTTGGGGTTCCCATTTAGCTGAACACAATGAGCTTTTAGGTGAAGGGATGGAAGACCTTTGTTTGTAGCAGACTGGATCCCTACAAGAATGAGAATCATCTTTCTCTTCCTTGTGATGTTCTTATGGCATATATCATGGCCAGGTACCCAATTAATGTGGGTGTCGTGATGTTGGCCAACATTTCATTGGTAGCACAACATACCAAGACGGCCTACCCTTATCCTAACACTATTATAGAGTACCTCACTGATGTAAAGTTAGATCCAAGATCATTTGACACCAAGGTGAAGCCGAAGAAGCCATTTGACTGGTATTTGTTGATGGATGTGACAAACCCAAAGAAGAGAGCTCAGCCTTCTACCACCACATGCCAGTCTGATGACCCGGAAGTGGTTGTTACCGAGACAACTGACATTCCATCTACCTCTGTTGAGCCTTCTTCTAGTGCTACTACTATTCCTATGCCACCACCCTCAGATCTTACCACATCACCTAGGGCAGCCCCTGCTACAACTCTGATGACGGTGCCCATGCTTACAGCTTCATTATCTGCTCTACGAGTCTTTAATACATTGCCGAGTCTTAGCAATTGGATGCAGGCAACTACTTCAAAGTTGTCTGACATATATAGTTTTGTTGTAGCATAGTGATCTATACATGTACCACATGTCTCCTATGATCTTGATAAGAAGTTGAAGAAGATTCTAGACAATCAGAAGATGATCATGGACACTATGGTACATCACAAGTCGGTTATTCAGGAGTTGGCCAAAGAAGTGAAGAAGAAGATGAGAAAGTCTCAGGAAAGCAAGAGATCGGTTGACAAGCTCATGAAGGAGGTGACCAGACTTTTGACGGCTGGGGATCTACCCTTTTATATGTTACTTCACCCAGACCAGTCCGTCACAGATCCATATGCACCATCTGCACAAGTTGCACTAGCGGGCCAGTCTGATGAAGCATGCCTTGCTGCCGACACTGTTGAGGTAGTGCGTGCAGTGTTTGCCACTCCCATCACTCCTAGATACGATGATGATGATAAGTTGGTTGACCTAAAGGGAGATGATGTTGCCGGGGACAAAGAGATGTACAAGGATCCATAGGGAGTTTTGTTCGCCCTCTCTCATTTCGCTCTTATATTTTTAAGCATTAGGGACAGTGCTTACTTTTATTCGGGGGGGGGGGGGTATAGTGGAGTTTATTTGATTTGACATATGACACATTTTGGATACATTTGGACAGTAATAATATGATGACTCTATTCCTTTTCTTATTTGTAGTTTATCTATCTTTAGTAGTTATTGTTCANGTTAATAGTTATTGTTCATTAACTTCTTTAATTTTCCACTTTAGTTCTTGTTTTGTTAGTAGCATCTTCTTATGTTTTTGTAAATAATAAGCCTTTGGTTTTCTTAATTCCATGATTATTTCTAAAGGTATTTGTTGTGTGAACAGGGTGACTAGTCATGAGGACGGATAATGTGACGACCTTCTTAAGAAAGTGAGTCAGTTTATATATGTTTAGGTACTAATAATAGTAATAATAAAAGGCCTAATCAAGTCATTCTCGTAAAAAGAGTCATTCATGATTCATTTGGAATGAACAGACTTAACTACATGCTTATGGTTTGAAACAAGGTTTTTGAAAGCAAATAGCTCAAGTTAGTGACTTTGACACTCTTGAGTTGACTTTGGTAATCATTGAGTGGTTTATTGGACCATAGTGATCTTTAACTTGATTGTGGTTGTTGTAGTCTCTCGACTCTATCCTCTTTTACGGTTTAGTTAAGTGAGGGGTAAGGTGATCTTTCGTTGCTAGCCCAAGTACCCGTGCGAATGATCTGGAACTTTTCCCGAATGTGCTTCAAGGCGAAATCCTGAGTTTTCTTGGTTTGGGAAATGATTGTAGGCTTTCCTTGGTCCGTTTGAGCTTTCTATTGACAACCAATGTTGTTATCCCTAGTTAACCCCCTTTGAGCTTCTAGCCTTTCTCATTTGATAACCATGATATAAACCTTTACCCATTTTGTCGTGATCCTCTCTTGGCTCCCGGACCTTCCTTAACACTCTTATGAAATAAGTGACCTATGGCGTAATAAGGGAGAGTTGAGGAATTTGAAAAAGGGATCAAGGCACCAAAAAGACAAAACAAATGATTTCTATGAAAAGAGAAGGCAAGAAAAGAGAAAGAACAAAAAAAATAAAAAGAGAAAGTGCACGAAAGATAATACAGGAAGGGTTGATGGATTCGAAAATAGGTAATGATCCCTAATGTGAACATTGATGGAGAAAAAGAATGAAATGCACACGAAAGCGTGATGTTAAGTCTCTCTAGTGCCCAAGAAAAAGAGAATGCCATGAAGAATTGGTATTTGAGAGCCAAGAAATGAAAATATTGAGTGCTTAAGGAAAGGTGTAACCACTTAACCATATGGTATCCTACCCCAATCCAAAATCCTTCATTACAAACCGAAATAAGTCCTACTTAATTTTGAACCGAGTAAGTGTTACATCCCATATTTTCGTACGTGGAAGTACGCCATAAGTAAATTGATATGAGCTCAGAAATGAGATATTACATTCCGTATTTTCGTACGTTAAAGTTTCGTCGTAAGCTAATCACGTAAGTTCGAGAATAAGAGTTTTTTGGATTATAAGTATTATGTTATTTCAAACAAGTGATAAGTTAATTCGCGAAGGTGAGAGGGTAAGAAAATCGAAGAAAATGAGTTCCATCAAAGTTTGGCAATTTGGGGATAAAATAAGGTCCAAGCTATAATACCCCGTATTTATGGACTAGAACCATACAAGGTACCACATGACTATAATAATAAGGTGTACAAAGAGTATTAAAAGTGAGTAGTATTTTAAGTAATTTGAGACAATTCTTAATTATGTGGGTAATTGGTTAATTATTGGATCGTGGGAGATTATCAAATTAACCATGAGATTAGTGGTTAATTAAGGGTATGTTGGATAAGGCTTGGACCACAAAAACGTGGCAGCCCTTGAATTTTGAAATAAAAGCCATTACATGACTCATAAGAGACATGGAAAGGTGTCTCCTTATTAGGACATTTAGCAAGATTTGCTTAGCTTTAAGCCTTGAACGTGAATCATACAAAATTCTTTATGTAAGTGGGTTATACAAAATGCCAAAATGCAAAGAAATCTTATCTTGAATAAGTATCAAGAATCCAATACGTAAGTGGGTGAGACAAATGCAAAGAGCTCTTATGTTGAATAAATGCCAAAGTTCATTCGGTAAGAAATTTATGCAGAATACAAAGCCAAGGACGATAGTCACTCCATATTATACTAGCAACGAGATTTTACCATTCTAAGGGAATATTGCGTAATCCTTCTCAAGAATATCACACGGATTTTTTCCTACTCCAGGTATGTTAAGGCTATCCCTTCTTTCTTTTTGGCATGACCCAAATGATACTGAAAGAAACGAGCAAACGGACAATTTCCATAAATGACTCTATTCATAGAAATATTAGGGGTGTCTATATTCTTGATTCCCCATGTGAATTATTATTATATCTTTTATTCATGGGTCTCAGAAAAATACGTATTTGATAAAATTTATCTGACAGGCATATTATTTTTATGACATTCCGAGAAAATATTATTAACGTATTTCTTATGCATTACATGTATTTATACATGTACATTAACCCATGACCAGATGGCGTTATATACGTGTATATTATATGTATATGGGATGTGGGAAAAGGTTATGGCGTTATATGTACACCACCACCTAATCAGCCGGCATTCGTTGATGATTTGCCCACGGTGGCTGAAATGATATGATGGGGTGACCTCAGAGGCTTGATGATGTTATGAACGCATATACCAATGCATGGTATGACATTTATACGCATATTCATGACATTATAAAAAATAAATTGATTCACAGAGCTTTGCAAACGTACATGTCGATTATTTTACTCCAGGTTTCTCTCATGTCTATTATTTACTGATTTTCATTCCTTACATACTCGGTACATTATTTGTACTGACGTCCCGTTTTCCTGGGGACGATGCATTTCATGCCCGCAGGTATCGATAGATAGGTCGAGAGTCCTCCAAGTAGGCGATCAGTTCAGCAGAAGATATTGGTGCATTCCATTTGCTCCGGAGTTGCCTGTTTGGTCAGTATAATTTAGACGCACATTGTTTGGTATGGCGGGACTCTATCCCGACCTTTATGAAAATTATGTATTCTTAGAGGCTTGTAGACAGATGTCATGTACGTAAAAGACTATATGGCCTTGTCGGCCTATGTTCAGTATACGAGTGGTTATTTTGTTCTTGTAGGCCCGTATGTCTTATGTATAAGTTGGTATCACATGTTGTATTCTACTTATCTCACGGCAGCCTTCTGGCTGAGTTATCTATGATTGAATGACATTAAAAAATACGTTATGTTGGTACTTGGTTGAGTAAGGTACCGGGTGCCTATCGAGGCCCATCAGTTTAGGTCGTGACAAAGTGGCATCAGAGCAGTTTTGCCCTAGGGAGTCTGCAAGCCGTGTCTAGTAGAGTCTTGTTTATGGGTGCGTCGTGCCCCACACTTATAAGAAGGAGGCTACGCGGCATTTAGGACTGCCACTCTTTCCTCTTACTCTAGATCGTGTGGTAGAGCTCAGTTGTAAGAACTCAATTTCCTAAACTCTATCCTAGACATAATACAATGATGCATACATTCAGAAAGACGGTTGGTAAGACATATAGCTATGGAAGAGTTGAGTCAGAGGGACTCGATTTTTGCATCATGCTTCTGATGGATAAACATGAGGTATTCAGCAGATCATGTCTGCACTAAGA
>AWOL01S0023894.1:0-17709 GCA_000715115.1 Nicotiana otophora
CTTGGAGCAGGTTCACAGGCTTCAGCACGACGAGTGGGCGGGCAAGAGGCCCCAGGGTTCAGGTGGTTTCAGTAGTAGCTCATCCGGAGGTCAGTCACATAACATTAGAGGTCGTCCTTTCAGGCCCGCTCAGATGACTTGTCAGGTTCCTTGTGGTGCATCAGTTAGCCATGGTTCGTACATCACTCATCCAGTTCAGTATCTTTCAGTGCACTACCAGCTCAGAGTTCGTACCATGCTCTATCAGCTCAGGGGTCGTCAATACCAGGTTCTACTAGTGGCTATTCTAGTTCTTGGGGTCCAGTTCGGGCCCCACAGTCATCCCTAGATCGTGGTTGCTATGAGTGTGGGTAGTTGGGACATGTGAGGAGGTTTTGCCCCCATTTTATTTGAGGTCCAGTGCAGCAGAGAGGTCAGGCTACGAGTTCCGCACCAGTTACTACACCACCTGCTCAGCCAGCTTGGGGTGGGACTCAAGCTATTCGAGGTCTCCCTAGAGGGGGAGGTCGATCAGGTGGTGGTCAGGCTCGATGCTATGCTTTTCCCGCCAGGCCATAGGCAGTTGCTTCCGATGTTGTGGTCACAGGTATTCTTTTAGTGTGCCACAAGGATGCTTCAGTATTATTTAATCTTGGTTCCACTTATTCATATGTGTCATCATACATTGGTATTGTTTTTTATATGTTCTGTGATTCTTTAGTTATGCATGTTCATGTATCTACACCACTGGGTGATTCTATTATTGTGAAACGTGTGTACCGGTCGTGTTTGGTGACTATTGAGGGTTGTGAGATGAGAGATGATCTTGTACTATTCAACATGGTTACTTTTGAAGTGATATTAGGCATGGATTCATTTTCTCCATGTCACGCTATTTTGGATTATCACACTAAGACCGTGACGTTGGCGATAAGTAAGTGCCGGGAAGGTTAGAGGGTAAATATATCAAAGAAGATGAGTTTCGTTGAAGGTTATCAATTTGGGATAAAATACAGTCCGCTATAATACCTGGTATTTATGGACTAGTGCCTTACAAGGTACCACATGACCATGATAGTAAGGTGTATAAGTGATGAGTGGTGATTTTACCACTTATTTTAGTCTCTTTTCTTTAGATTTTGCGTCCTTTAATTATAATATGAGGTTGTTTATGGTGTGTATTGCTAGATTTTCAGGTAAATGATGCCATGAAGAGAGTTTAATTCAATTGAAGTGGAATTGAGCAAAAAAGAGTTGAAACAATGCACAATTCTTCAGTGATTCTGCATATCTCCATATGCGGAACACTGGTCGCTTTTGCGACCTCCCATCCGCGAGGAAATGGCCACATTTGCGGAAGAAGGCCTGGAAGTCAGAAACCGCTTTTGCGATCAATTCACCGCATCTGCGCTCAAAGTTTGCATCTGCAATTGCGCATATGCGCGTGCAAGTCCGCTTCTGCGGAGTCAGTGTTCCCTTCAAAGTTCACTTCTGTGATAGGCCGGAGCCGCACCTACGAGGATACTTCCGCAGGTGCGGTCAACGGGCTTTAGACATGGACAGGATTGACAATTCACATTTTCTCTCAGCTCCAAACCCACAAATACATGACCTAGCTTATTGGAAACACATCTATGGCTTATGTTTTAGTCCTTAGACTAGAGAAGATAAGTTTGTGGAGCTGGGGTTCTTGCACGCACACTTAAGTCTTGAAGATTTGAAGCTTTTGGTTGAGAATTTCTTACTCATTTATGATCATTTCTTCATTTCCTTGCTTTGTATTGAATATTTAAGTGTGAAGTATTTTTTCCAATATTTGAATCTCGTTTATGGAAATATTCATATTTAAAGTGTGGATTAAATATTTTGTTGTGCTTATGTATTGAACGATTTTTATTTATTATGAAGTGAGTTCTTGTTTCTTTAATTGTTCTTGTTCCTTAATATTTCCAAAGGGATTAGCTAACCCTAGGACTGGCCCATTAACCTCGAATTAATTTTGGGAAAGATAATTTGGGGTTGGGAAAGATTAATTAACAAGAACTTGAGGTTTTAACCCTCATTTTATAGATTCTACCTAGGGATAGGATTGAACTACTTGTAGCCATATCCGGGTGTGCTTAATCTCTTAATTGTTTTTGGGATAATTCAATTAGAAAGTCTTGTTAGTCTTTAGAAGAAGCTAATATAGAATTATTACCCGAGACTAATTAACATAAACTCGCTCATATTTGTAAAATCGTGAAATACATTGGATCGTTACTTGAGTGTAAATCCTGATGCATCCATGCTTGAAGCCATTGATCACTTTACTTGCTTTCTAGGTTAGTTTACATTTTTGCAATAAGTTATAAATATTTTCTCAAAACCATTCTAAGTGTTTCGCTTAGCATAATATGTGATAATTTTCTTACACGCCTAATCGCCTACATATTATTTTCTATGGGATTCGATCACGACTCATAGTTGGGTAAATTATATTGTATGCAACCGTGTCCATTTATTTTTTAGTAGTGGATTTGGAAGTCATCAATAAGGTATGTTAAAAGTGAGTAGTATTTTATATAATTTGAAATTATTCTTAATTATGTGGATAATTGGATAATTATTGATTTTTAGTGAAAGATTAACAAATTAATTAAAATATTTGGATAGGCTTAATAAGCCTCCCAGCATGGCAGCCAATGAAGTATTGATCAAAGACCAACAAATTACTCTTAAATCATGTACCAAAGTGGCACATTTAAGAGGGTTTTGTGGCTAGGTCATCACCTAAGTGGGGCCCACGCCCACTAAGATTAAAACCCTCTCTAAATCACTTAAAGGAGATGCTTATATCTCTACAATGTAAGGGATCATCTTCAGCAACTTCATACAGATTTGAATGGCAACGTGATTTGCTTCAACAATTCATATGAATCTGCTTAATACTATAGCATCATGAAATTTCGATTCTAAGGGAGTACGGTACAATCTTTCTCAAGAATATCATACGGACTTTTCCCTACTCCGATCCGCCGTTACGTGTTTCGTTGCGATTGGCATGTGTTAGAGGTATTGTCAAGAGAATCGGTTCAGGTATGTTAAGGCTACCCCTTCTTTTTTTTTGGCATGATTCATATGATACAAACTGAACGAGCAAACGCACAACTTTCATAAATGAATCTATTCATACAAGTACTAGGGGTGTCTACATTCTTGATTCCCCATATGGCTTATTAACATATCTTTTGTTCATGGGTCTCTGAAAAATACGTAGTTGATAAAGTTTATCCAAAGACACATTGATCTTATGACATTCCAAGAAATATTATTAATGTACTTCTTATGCATTTCATTCATTTATACATGTACATTTACCCATGACCAGATGACGTTATATATGCGTATATTATATGTATATGGGATATGGGAAAGGGTTACTACGTTATATACGCACCACCACCCGATCAGCTGGTATATGTTGAAGATTTTGCCCACAGTGGCCGAGATAATATGATGGGATGCCCTCAGAGGCTTGATGTTGTTTTGTACACCTATACCTATGAATGACACGACATTTATACCCACGTGCATGCCATTATAAATGTTTCAGGATTCACAAATTTATTTAGACTCACAGGTAGAATGCTGTACTCCATGCTTCATCTATGTCTTTATGTACTAATTTTCATGCCTTACATACTCGGTACATTATTCGTACTAATGTCCCTTTTGCCTGGGGATGATGCGTTTCATGCTGCAGGTGCAGGTAGACACGCTAACGGTCCCCCTTCTTAGGATCCTTAATCAGCGAAGAGTTGGTGTGCTCCATTTGATTCGGAGCTGCTTTGAATTTTGGTATGATGTGTTTGTATACATATATGGGTATGACGGGGCCCAGTCCCATCTTTGTATAGCTGTACATTCTATTAGAGGTCTGTAGATAGTTATGTATAGTTGAGTAGTATGTGGCCTTGTTGCTTTCCAGTTTTGGGATATATAGTTGTCTATAACAGCCTTGTCAGCTCGCCATACCGTATTTCTCATGTATATATATATATGTCTTTTGGACATATTTTCCTCACATATGTTATTCACGTAAATTAGCTATTTATTGACAGATATTATTCATGACTTACCCTTAATTCATGTTTATATCGTAGACGCATCAGGTCGTGACAATCAGGCCTAGTCTTTCGCCTTGGGATGCAGCAGTTCTATTTGTGAAGAAGAAGGATGGTACTATGAGGATGTGTATCGACTACCGGCAACTGAACAAGTTTATTATTAAGAACAGGTACCCACTACCGCGCATTGATTACTTATTTGATCAACTTCAGGGTGCTATAGTGTTCCCGAAGGTGGTTTGTGGTCTGGGTATCATCAGTTGAAGGTTTGGGATTTAGATATTCTGAAGATGGGTTTCAGGACTCGGTATGGTCACTATGAGTTTCTGCTGATGTATGTTTGGCTGACCAATGCCCTAACAACCTTTATGCACTTGATGAACAGTCTATTCCAGCCATATTCTGATTCTTCCATCATAGTATTTAGTGATGATATATTGGTATACTCACGTAGACCGGAGGATCATGAGCAACATTTGAGGATTGTACTCCAGACTTTGTGGGAGAAGAAGTTATATACTAAATTCTCCAAGTGTGAGGTTTGGCTTGATTCGGTGGCGTTCTTGGGGCACGTGTGGTCCAGTGCGGGGATCAAGGTAGATTTGAAGATGATTGAGGCAAGTTTGCCTAGACTGTCTTCAACTACAGAGATTAGGTGTTTCTTGGGTTTAGCAGGTTACTATCGCCGTTTTGTGGAGGGTTGTTACACCCCATGTTTTCGTACGTGAAAGTACGCCATAAGGCAATTGATGTAAGCTCGGAAATGAGATTCTCTTTGAAAGTATATAAAGTGATCTAATGATATTTCATCCTGTATTTACGTTCAACATAAAAACGACTAGGTTGAGGACGAATGCACTTAAACGTGAGAAAGGATATTTTGGACAAATAAAAATGAGCTGCTTGCTTACCCGACGTGCCTGCTTCACCAACTTACTTTCCGTCCTACTTGCTTGAGCTACTCGATTCATTCCTAAATTATTTAATGAGGATGAGACACATGTTTCAAAATGAAAAAAGGACCAACATGAATCACCTACTTGATTATGTAGGTGACAAGTAGGTGCATCACCTACTTAGAGCTTGTGGAACAAATTAAAAGGGAATGGAAAAGGATAGAGATGGGCAAGTCTTGGGGCAGCATAAGACCCATCTTCCTAAGCCCATTAGTGGGGCCATATAAATATAGATATATCTCAATTTCACTTAAAAAATAATTCATAATCCCTCTATCTCTATTGCAACGTGAAGGAGCTCCAAAATATCAGCCCAAGATCTCTCTCAAAGTTATCCTAGGGTTCAAGATAAAATCCACAAGATGGTAAGGTGATTTCTCTCTTGGAAGATCAAGATAACCTAGTTATCTCTCTACTTTGTTGTTTGGGGTAAAGAGCGTATTTGAGCTTGAAGTAAAGCTTAGTTGGATGAGTATTCTTGCTGCCAAAGGTAAGGTTTAACTTCTCCTATATGTATTTAAGATCATATATGTATATCTACTTGATTTGATAAAGGAAACTTGTGAAGTAAATTGAACTTCATGTTGGAGTGTTGTAGTTGCTGGTCTATTTTGGAGTTGAATTTTTTATGATTTATGGCTGGAAATCTGTAGAAATAACTTAAGAATACTATTGTTACTGTGCTTGATGCGTTTGGAAGAAGGAAAGGCTTGGAAAGTGCAAGTTAGAACTTGGTTGTTGGGTGAGATGGTGTGGACTATTTTGTTGATGTATTGTAATGAATATGAGGTTAGATATATATATATATATATATATATATGTGTGTGTGTGTGTGTGTGTGTGTGTGTGTGTGTGTGTGTGTTTGTTGACATTTTGGACATGTTGGTCTTGTTTGTGGATTTGAGGAATGTGAAAAGAATAAGGGGAGGAGCTGCCCAAAATTTCATAGATGAGCTAGTCGCCCATATGTGTTGAGTTCTAGCTTCCGTAAGCTTAACAATGGTCCCTTATTGTTTGTTGTAGATCAAAGTACTAACGCGCTGAACCAACGTCATGTGGTTAGGTAAACGACAAAGGTATGTTAAGGCTATCCCTTCTTTATTTTTGGCATGATCCATATGATACAAACGAAATGAGCAAACACACAACTTTCATAAATGGATCTATTCATAGAAGTACTAGGAGTTCCTACCTTATTGATTCCCCATGTGTCTTATTATTATATCATATGTTCACAGGTATTAGAAAAATATGTAAGTTGATAAAGTTTATTCGAGAGATCTTATTGACTTACTTCATTATGCATTGCATTCCTTCATACGTGTACATTAACCCATGACCAGATGGCATTATATACGCGTATATTATATGTATATGGGATATGGGGAAAGGTTATGGCGTTATATACGCCCCACCACCTGATCAACTCGTATACATTGATGATTTCACCCACAGAGGCCGAGATGATAGGATAGGATGCCCTTAGAGGCTTGATGATGTTATGAACTCATATACCTATGCATGGTACGTTATTTACACGCATATGCAAGACATTATAAATGTTTCACGATTCACAGAGGTATTCAGACTTATATGTTGAGTTCTTTACACCATGTTTATTTCATGCCTTACATACTCGGTACTTTATTTGTACGCTGTATTTCATGCCCGCTGGTCCCGATATACAGGTTGGTAGTCCTCCTAGCAGGCTATCCGCTCAGCGGAAGGTGTTGGTGCACTCTACTTGCTCTGGAGTTGCCTATTTGGTCAGTATGATTTGGACATATATTGATTAGTATGGCGGGGCCCTGTCCCGACCTTAGACATTTATGTACTTTTAGAGGCTCGTAGACAAATGTTATATATATGGATACTTGTATGGCTTTATCGGCCTAAGTTTTGCTGTACACATGATCATGTCGGCCTTATAGGCCCGTATGTCATGTGCATAAGTTTTTATATCATGTTGGGTCGTCCTATGTCTAGTATTCCCTTATGTTTTATTCCAGTTATCTCATTATGGCCCATTTACCTATGATGGTGTGATAAGGAATATATGTTACATTGGTACTCGGTTAAGTAAGGCACCGGGTGCCCGTAGCGGGCCTCCGATTTAGGTCGTGACAAGGGTTCTCATCTATTGATGCACCTTTGACTAGATTGACCCAGAAAGGTGCTCCTTTAAGATGATCCAATGAGTGTGAGGTGAGATTTTAGAAGCTTAAGACTCCATTGACTACAGCACTAGTATTGGTATAACCTACAGTTTCGGGATTTTACACTATGTATTGTGATGCATCGCATATTGGGCTTTGTGCGGTGTTGATGCAGGACGGTAGGGTAATTGCCTACGTCTTTCGGCAGTTGATGGTTTATGAGAAGAATTACCATGTGAATGATTTAGAGTTGGTAGTTATTGTTCACGCGCTGAAGATTTGGAGGCACTATCTCTACGACGTTCTATGTGAGGTCTATACCAACCATTAGAGTTTCCAACACTTATACAAGCATAAGGACTTTAATTTGCCGCAGCGAGGATGGTTAGAGTTGCCGAAAGAATGTGATATCACCATATTATATCATCTGGGGAAGGCCAATGTGGTGGCTCATGCATTGAGTAGGAAGGCTGAGAGTATGGGCGGTTTGGCATATTTACTGCTAGCGGAGAGGCCACTAGACATAGATTTTCAGGCTTTGGCCAATCGATTGTGAGTTAGGATGTTTCGGATCCTAGTCGGTTTGTTGCTTGCGTTGTTGCTCAGTAATCGTTGTTGGAGCGTATCAAGGCTCACTAGCCTCACTAGCCTCACTTGTTGGTGTTGAAGGACATAGTGCAACAGGTGGAGCTAAGTAGGTTGTGATTGGTGATGATGGCATTATGTTGCTTCAAGGCCGGATTTGTGAAGGTCGATAGGTAGAGAGATTTGATCATCGAGGAGGCACACAGCTCGCGCTATTCCATTCACGCATGTGTTACAAAGATGTACCGTGACTTGAAACAACACTATTGGTGGTAGAGAATAAACAAATATATTGTTGCTTACATCTCTCGACGTTTGAATTTTCAACAGATGAAGTATGAGCATCATAAACCGGGAGGGTTGACTCAGAGATTGGAGATACCAGAGTGGAAGTTGGAGCGCGTAACTATCAGGTTTGTGGTAGGCTTACCACAGACCTTGAAGAAATTTGACGCAGTCTGAGTTATTATGGACCAGTTGACTAAGTATGCACATTTCATTCTGGTGGTAGCTTCCTATTCTCCAGAGCGGTTGGCTCAGATTTACATCCGGCAGATTATTCGCTTGCATAGTGTGCCTATTTCTATCATTTTGGACCGAGGCACGCAGTGCACATCGCAGTTTTGGAGAGTAGTGCAGCGAGAGTTGGGCACACGGGTAGTCCAAGCGCACTTTTCAGATCTTGGAGGATATGTTACATGCCTGTGGTATGGATTTCGAAGGTTCACGCGATCAGTTTCTTCCTTTAGAAGAGTTCACCTACAACAACAATTTTTAGTGGATTATCCAGATGGCTCCTTATGAGGCCTTATATGGGAGGAGATATCATTCTTCAGTTGGCTGGTTTGAGCCTAGGGAGGCTAGGTTGTTAGTCACCGATTTTGTCCAAGATGCCTTGGAGAAGGTGAAGTTGATCTAGGAGGGGCTTCGCACGACACAATCCATAGAGAAAAGCTATGCTGATAGAAAGGTTTGTGATGTTGCATATATGGTGGGTGAGAAGGTTTTGCTTAGCGTTTCTCCCATGAAGGGTGTGATGAGGTTCGGGAAGAAGGACAAGTTAAGAACTTGGTATATTGGTTCCTTTGAGGTGCTTGAGAATGTTGGGGAGGCGGCCTACAGACTTGCATTGCCACTTAGTCTATCGAGTGTTCATCCAGTGCTTTATTTTTCTATGCTCCGAAAGTATTATGGTGATCCATTACATGTTACAGACTTCCGTAGCTGCAACTAACCGGGGATTTGACTTATGATGTTGAGGCGATGGCTATTTTGGGCAGGTAACTTCAGAAGTCGAGGTCAAAGAATATAGCACCAGTGAAGGTACAATGGAGAGGTCAACTAGTTCAGGAGGCTATATAGGAGAACGAGCAGGAGATACGGAGCAGATATCCTGATAACAACAAGGTTGGGAATCAAAACTAGAGTAAGAATTTGAGAAGTAAATGCGGAAGCAATAAAAATAAGGAATTGAACAACGAGAATTGAAGTGCAGAAAATAAAGGGTATGGAAAATTTCAATGAAAGAATTCCAGGAACTTCCAAGAACACAAGTTCTATAGCCATGACAAGATTTAAGCAACAACGTCTTGATTTATGGAAGAAATCAAATGCCTTTACTTAAAAACAAATCAAAACAACAGATTTGAATCTTGACTGCTTTACGAGTAACTTAAGACAATAATCAATAACTATTATTAATCACCTTCTAAGAATACCACAAAGGAATCAAAGATATCACAATAGAGAAGTAACCTTACTACCTTGAACTATGAACAGGTAAAGGTTGAAAGATAAATCTCAAAGCATAAGTAACAAAGGTTCAAAAGAACTCTCAAAGTATGATAATCTTAATCAATAATGAAGTACTCAATGAATGAGAAGAACTCCTTATTTATAGGAGTAAAAGTCCTTAAAATTATGTAGAGGGTTGCTAAGGGGTAACAAAAGTCATCAAAATTAGGTAGGGGGCTGCTAAGGGGTAACAAAAGTCATCAAAATTAAGTAGGATGGTTGCTAAGCAATAAGAAAAGTCACAAAATTAGGTAGAGGGCGGCAAACTACCCATGGGGCAGATTTAGGCCTTAAAACTACTAGTGTGTCCATTGGTTTGGACTCCAATCGGGCTCCTTTTGAAACACCCCCTTTTGGATCTCTTTTAAGCTCATTTTGAGCCCTTTTGTTGGACTTCAAGAAGGGAAGGATATAACGACCCAGTCGGTCCGTCGGTTGTGGACTATGTGAAGACGACTCCGGAATGGAGTGTCGTCGGTTCCGTTAGCTCCGTTAGGTGATTTTGGACTTAGGAGTGTGTTCAGAATGTGTTTTGGACGTCTGTAGCTCATTTAGGCTTGAAATGGCGAAAGTCAAATTTTTGGGGATTTTTACCGGTAGTGCACGTTTTGATATCAGGGTCGGATTCCTATTCCAGAAGTTGGAGTAGGTCCGTAATGTTAAATACGACTTGTGTTTGAAATTGGACGTGGTTTGATAGATTTCGGCATCGGTTGTGGAAATTTGAAGTTTCAAGTTCTTTAAGTTTGAATTGGAGGACAATTCGTGATTTTAGAGTTGTTCGATGTGGTTTGAGGGCTCAACTGAGTTTGTATGGTATTTTAGGATTGGTTGGTATGTTTGGTTGAGTTCCTAGGGGCCTCAACAGACTGATATTTGGACTTAGGAGGTTGCTAAAGTTTTCTGGTGTCTGAGTTCTGGTTTTCTTATACGCGATCGCGTGGGGTGATCTTCGATCGAGTAAGCTAGCTGGGCGAGAGGATGGAATTGTTCTTCACGTTCGCGGACAGGGGCATGCGAACACGTAGTGAAGTGAGGTGGTGCTTCGCGAACGTCGAGACAAGGTCGCGTTTGCGTAGGATTAAGTGGACCAAAGCTGGGCCACGCGCTTTGCTCATCGCGAACGCGTGAGGACGTTCGCGATCGTGTGAGTCTAAGAGTCAGAGCATCGCGTTCAGTTAATTTCTGGGGCAGCAAAGTTGTTCTTCTCGATCGTGAGGCTATTTTCGCGATCGCAATTAAGGAATCACTAGGCAGTATTAAACATTTCAAAAACGAGGGCTTGGCCATTTTTATCAAAACGTGAGTTTGGGAGCTCGGATTTGGACGAGAGTTTGGGGGATTTTCAGAAATTTTGGATAATTTTGGTACGAGTGAACTCGTAAATGAATGGGTGTTCATATTTGGTAACTTTTACTTGATTCCGAGACGTGGGCCCGGACAGGCTTTTTGGGGTGATTTTCTAATTTCTTGCTTTAGCTTTGATTTCATTAATTAGAATAATTCTTATAGTTGTATTTATAGTATGTAATTGATTTTGGCTAGATTTGGGCCATTCGGAGCCTGATATTCATGGAAAACGATTTGTTACGGATTGATTGAGCTTGGTTTGAGGGAAGTGGCTTGTCTAACCTTGTGTGGGGGAAATCCCCTTAGGATGGTGTACTGATTTTACTATGTGGGCGCTGTGTATGCGAGGTGACGAGTGCGTACACGAGCTATTTGTTAAAAAACCTGATGTTTACGGAGAAATTGCTTGTTCCATCTTACTTGAATATACTAGCATGCATAGTTACCCTATTAGCTTAGAATAACATGTCTACATGCCTTATTTGCTTAATTGAACTCTTTGCAGCATGCCTACTGAATTCCTGCTTCTTTCCCGACTTGTACTTAGTATAGACTGTAGATTTTTCTTGTCATTTATAATTGATTGTACTGTGTATTCACTTTTGGGACTACGAGACGGTATCTCGGGAGATCCCTCTGCATATTTACTTTGAGACTACGAGGCGGTACCTCGGGAGTTCTCCCGGCATATTTACTTTTGGGACTACGAGACGGTATCTTGGGAGATCCCCTGTCGCTTAATTCCGTGCACTGTTATGTTATTTCACTGTGCTTTACTTTGATGAACTTTAGTCTCTTATTATACTGCTTTTTCTCCTATTTTTATTATTATATACTAGTGGGCCTGACCTGACCTCGTCACTACTTGACCGAGATTAGGCTCAACATTTATTGGGTACCGCTGTGGTGTACTCACGCCCTTTCCTGCATATGTGTTTCGTATGCAAATCCAGGTTGCTCTTACCAGCCTCTTCCTTAGTTGCAGTTGTTTCTATTTCGGAGAACTTCAAGCTACATCTGCCCACGCCCGCAGATCCTCGGAGTCCCCCTCTATCCCCCTATGTTGATTCTTCTCTTATTTCTATAGACACTGATATATAAAACAATTAGAACTTCGTAGAAGCTTGTGACTTACGGTGTTCCGGGTCTTGGGAGTGTCATATATATTTCGAGAGTTGATTATTGTATATGCCGAGCGGTATCTCAATTGCTTATTAAAATATCTGTTACTGTTAGTTGTTAAATTTGCATGTTTTTCATTTCATTTCCACAAGTGTTAGGCTTGCCTAGTCGTAGAGACTATGTGTCGTCACGACGTTTCACGGAGGTAGAATTTGGGTCGTGACCAGTTGGTATCAGAGTTCTAGGTTCATAGGTTTCGTGAGTCATAAGCCATTTTATTAGATTCTCGTGGATCGGTACGGAGACGTCTGTACTTATCTTCGGGAGGCTATGGAACTATCAGGAACAAACATACCTCTTTTGATTCCCTGTCGTGCGAGTTATTGGCATCAAATTCTCTATTCTATTATTTCTCACAGATGGTGAGGACTCGTACCGGAGGATTTGATGACCAGGAACCTACGCCCCCTGTTAGAGCCGCGAAAGGTCGGGGTAGAGTACAGCCACGCGGTGTAGCCAGAGCACCCATGCGAGCTGCGACAGAGGAGCTCCCAGCAGTTGCAGCTGGAGGGCAGGCACCGGATATTCCTATTGTTGCACCAACCATCCAGGAGACTCTAGCCCAGTTCATGAGCATGTTCAGCACCATAGCTTAGGCTGGATTGATTCCGTTAGCTCCTGCCACATCTCAGGCCAGGGAAGGGGCACAGACTTCCGTAGCCCGCAGTCCTGAGCAGAGGGTCCAGGTTGATCAGGCCCTAGAGTTCATTCCTATGCCACCGGTAGCCCCGGTTCAGTATGAGACTAGACAACCGCTTCTGAGGTGGAGCAGCTCAGACTTGAGAGGTATAAGAAGTGCAACCCACCTACCTTTAACGGATTGGCTATAGATGATGCTCAGTGTTTTTCGGAGGAGTGTCATCATATTCTCCGTACTATGGGCGTAGCGGAGACGGGTGGGGTTTCTTTTACCACCTTTCATCTTATAGGAACAACCTATCAGTGGTGGCGTGCTTATGAGTTGAGTAGCTCGGTTGAGGCGGGTTCACTTACATGGATTCAGTTCTCAAACATGGTTTTGACAGAGTATGTCACTCAGAGCTTCAAAGACTCACGGTGCGCGGAGTTTGAGTAGCTGCACCAGGATGTTCTGACTGTATCAGAGTATGTAGTCCGCTTCAGTGATTTGGCCCGACATGCACCAGCCTTGGTTGCCACAGTTTGAGAGAGGGTTCGTCGGTTTATTGAGGGACTCCACCCCAGTATCAGGATTAGTATGGTCAGGGAGCTGGAGATGGATATTCCTTACCCGCGGGTTATGAGTATTGCTAGGAGATTGGAGGGCATGTTTGCCCAGGACTGAGAGGAGAGAGAGGCCAAAAGGTCTCGAGAGACTAGTTCTTATTATGGAGCTCGTGCCCCAGCAGCTCACCATGGTAGGGGTTATGTGGGTCGCCCCATTCATTCAGCTCTTCCAGCTGCTAGTGGTGTTCCAACTCCTTCTAGGCCCCAGAAGCCTTATTATGCATCGCCGATATCTAGTATGCCTCCTGCTCGGGGTACTATTAGCAGCCAGTCCAGCAGACCTGGCCCGAGTCAGTCACAATAGCTACACCCTCCGAGGGGTTGTTTTGAGTGTGGCGACACCCTCCATATAGTGAGGGATTGCTCCAGACTTAGGAGGGCTGCACCTTCACAGTCGTTTTAGCCACCACATGCTCCACCGGGTCCTCAGGCTACGATTCTAGCACCAGCTACTGCCCCACCTGCTCAGCCAGCTCGAGGTGGAGGTCGGAGTGGTCGAGGTCACCCTAGAGGGGGAGGCTAGGCTAGGTATTATGCTCTTTCGACTTATACAGAGGTAGTTGCTTCTGACTCTATCATTACATATATTATTTCTAATCTCTCATAGAGATATGCATCGGGATTATTTGACCCAAGATCTACGTATTCATATGTGTCCTCTTATTTTTCCCCACATTTGGGCGTATTTTGGGATTCTTCGACTTCCCCTGTTTATGTGTCTACTCATTTGGGAGATTCTGTTGTTGGGGACCGCGTGTATCGATCGTGTTTGATTGCTCTTAGCAATTTTGAGACCTGAGCCAATTTATTATTAATCAGCATGGTAGACTTTGATGTTATCTTGGGTATGGAATGGTTGTCGCCCCATTATGCTATTCTTGATTGTCACGTTAAGACCGTGACGCTGGCTATGCCATGTTTACCATGATTACAGTAGAGATGTATCTTAGAGTATACTCCCAACCGAGTTATTTCATTTATTAAAGCTCAACGAATGGTTGAGAAGGGGCGTGATGCGTATCTAGCTTATGAGAGAGATATCAGTATTGATACCCCTACAATTGAGTCAGTCCCAGTAGTGAGGGACTTTCCAGATATGTTTCCAGCTGATCATCCGGGCATGCCGTCCGATAGAGATATTGATTTTGACATTGATTTGTTGCCGGGCAATCAGCCCATCTCTATTCCTTCATATCGTATGGTTCCTCCTTAATTGAAGGAGAAAGGAGCAGTTGCTGGAGTTGCTTGATAAGGGCTTCATTCGGCCCAATGTGTGACCTTGGGGTGCTCCTGTCTTGTTTGTGAAGAAAGAGGATGGTTTTATGCGTATGTGTATTTATTATTGCTAGTTGAACAAAGTTACAATGAAGAAAATGTATCCATTACATCGTATTGATAATTTATTTGATCAGCTACAGGGTGCCAGAGTGTCCTCCAAGATTGACTTACGTTCAGGCTATCATCAGTTGAAGATTTGGGAGCCAAATATCCCGAAGACTACTTTAAGGACCCGATATGGTCACTATGAGTTTCTTGTTATGTCTTTTGGGCTGACCAATGCCCCAACAACCTTTATGCACTTGATGCACAGTGTGTTCCGGCCTTATCTTGACTCCTTCATCATTGTGTTTATTGATGACGTTCTGGTGTACTCCCGGGCTTGGGAGGATCATGAGCAGCACCCGAGGATTGTGCTTCAGACTTTAAGAGAAAAGAAGTTGTATGCAAAATTTTCTAAGTGTGAGTTTTGGATAGACTCAGTGGCATTCTTGGGCCATGTAGTATCGAGTGATGGGATCAAGGTGGATCCGATGAAGGTGGAAGTAGTACAGAGTTGGCCTAGACCATCATCGGCTACGGAGATCCGTAGGTTTTTTGGTTTGGCGGGGTATTACTGTTGCTTTATAGAGGGATTCTCATCTATTGTAGCCCCTATGACCAGGCTGACCCAGAAGGGTGCTCCGTTCAGGTGGACAGAGGAGTATGAGGAGAGCTTTCAGAAGCTCAAGACGGTTTTGACTACCACCCGGTATTAGTATTGCCTACGGGTTCGGGGTGTTACACTGTATATTGTGATGCATCGGAGATTTGCCTTGGCGCATTGTTGATGTAGGACGATAGGGTGATTGCCTACGCGTCTAGATAGATGAAGGTGCATGTGAAGAACTATCCTGTCTGCGACCTTGAGTTAGCAGCTATTGTTCATGCCCTGAAGATTTGGTGCCGCTATTTGTACGGTGTTCATTATGAGATTTACACCGATCACTAGAGTTTGCAGCATCTGTTCAAGTAGATAGATCTTAATTTGCATCAGAGGAGGTGGTTAGAGCTACTTAAGGATTATGATATCACCATTTTGTACTACCTTGGGAAAGCCAATGTGGTGGATGATGCTTTAGGTCGCCGTTCGGAAAGTTTGGGGAGTTTAGCATATCTTCCAGCAGCAGAGAGACCCTTAGCATTGGATGTTCAGGCCTTTGCTAGCCAGTTTGTGAGTTTGGATATTTCTGATCCTAGTCGAGTGTTGGCTTGTGTGGCTTCTCTTTATGATCGCATCATGGAGCATCAGTATGATGACCCCCACTTGCTTGTCCTTAAGGACACGGTTCAGCACGGTAATGCTAATGAGGTCACTATTGGGGATGATGGCATATTGAGGATGCAGGGCAGGCTATGTGTGCCTAATGTAGATGGTTTGCGTGAGTTGNCACCACCATCTGATCAGCTATGCAGACGTACATGTTGATGATTTGCCCACAGTGGCCGAAATGATGCCCTCAGAGGCTTGATGATGTTATGAACACATATACATATGTATGGTATGCCATTTATACGCATATGCATGACATTATAAGAATGAAATGATTCATAGAGCTATGCAGACGTACATGTCGAGTCTTTTACTCCATGTTTCNGTTACACTCCATGTTTTCGTACGTAAAAGTACGCCATAAGTAAATTGATGAAATTTCAGAAATAAGATATTACATCCCACATTTTCGTACGTTAAAGTTTCGTCGTAAGGTAATCGACGTAAGTTCGGGAATGGGATTATTTTGAGATTATAAGCATTATGCTATTTCAAACAAGTGACGAGTAAATTCGTGATGGTGATAGGATAAGCGAATCGAAGAAAATGCGTTTCGTCGAAATTTGACAATTTGGGATAAAATATGGTTCGAGCTATAATACCCGGTATCTATGGACTAGTACCATACAAGGTACCACGTGGCCATGATAGTAAAGTGTACAAGGTATGTTAAAAGTGAGTAATATTTTAAGTAAGTTGAGCTAATTCTTAATTATTGGGTAATGGGATATTACCTAATTAATTAAGGGAATTTTGTGGATAATTAACTAAGACTATGGATAAGCTTAAGGAGCCTAAACGTGGCAGGAAAGGACATTATGTAAGTGTGACTCTTAAAGTCATATAATAAGGTGGAAAATTTTGAAGACTTTGTGGCCAAGTGGGGCCCGCTCAATAACATAAAAATCAATCTCCCTAATTCTTTAAAGGGAGATGGGTTAGAGATTTAACAAAGTAACGGATGGAAATTCTCAAACAAGAATTCTTATGAACCCCTACAATGTTATAGCAACGTGACTTGCAAATTAAGGGATCCCAGTACAATCTTTATCAAGAATATCATACGGATTTTCCCCTACTTTGATCTGTCGTTACGTGTTATCGCAATTGACGTGTGTTATAGGGATTGTCAAGAGAATTAGCTCAGGTATGTTAAGGCTATCCCTTCTTTCTTTTGTCATGATCTATACGACACGAACGAAATGAGTAAATGAACAACTTCCATAAATGACTCTATTCATAGAAATATTAGAGGTGTCAATATTCTTGATTCCCCATGTGAATTATTATTATTATATCTTTTGTTCACGGGTCTCAGAAAAATACGTATTTGATAAAATTTATCCGACAGGCATATTATTTTTATGACATTCCGAGAAAATCTTATTAAAGTATTTCTTATGCATTTTATGTATTTATACATGTACATTGACCCATGACCAGATGGCATTATATACGCGTATATATGTATATATATGTATATGGGATATGGGAAAAAGGTTACGGCGTTATATACGTACCACCATCTGATCAGCTATGCAGACGTACATGTTGATGATTTGCCCACAGTGGCCGAAATGATGCCCTCAGAGGCTTGATGATGTTATGAACACATATACATATGTATGGTATGCCATTTATACGCATATGCATGACATTATAAGAATGAAATGATTCATAGAGCTATGCAGACGTACATGTCGAGTCTTTTACTCCATGTTTCTCTCATGTCTATTATTTACTGGTTTTCATTCCTTACATAC
>AWOL01S0023898.1:0-17569 GCA_000715115.1 Nicotiana otophora
CGCTCGGGCCGAGTATGGTACCGGGTGCCGGCCACGTCCCTTCAGGTTGGGGCGTGACATGTATGCTTGTATGTATATGTGTGTGTATGCTGATTTATCATAAGTTCCACGCTGATTTGGACTTTACTTATTTCTAAGATGTATTTATCTTCCTCTCATTTTCTAAAAATTTGCCCATTAGTGAATTTGGTATATTGGTACAGAAGTATAGCCAGCGCCATCGCCATCACCACATCAGCAGCACAATGTGATTCGCAATAATTGGATTAAAGGGGAATGTACATATGGTGACACATGTACGCATTTGCATTCTTGGACTAATGGCGATTGCTTCAATTCGTCGATCAAAATCGAAGTCTCCCAAGTCTGATTGTAATGACCTGGCCGGTCGTTTTGAGAGTAATAGCCCTGATCTCCTACTTTCTGCTTTCCCCATATATGTTTCTGCTTATGTGACTTGCCAGGAGGTCTTGTTTTTGGTTTCGGAGTGAGTTGGGACACTTAGTCCTTAAAACGGAAGCTTAAGTCTTAGGATTTTGATCGTAGTCGGAACTGTGTGAAGATAACTCTGGAATGGAGTTTCGTCAGTTCCGTTAGCTCCGTTGGGTGGTTTTGGACTTATGAGCATGTCCGGACTGTGAATTTGAGGTTTGTAGCTGATTTAGGCTTCAAATGGTGAAAGTTGAATATTTAGAGATTTTGACCGGAAGTGGACTTTTTGTTATCGGATTCGGATTCCGGAAGTTGGTGTACATCCGGAATGTTGAATATGATTTGTGTGCAAAATTTAAGGTCAATCAGACATGGTTTGATAGGTTTCGGCATCAGTTGTAGAAATTTGAAGTTTCAAGTTCATTAAGTTTGGATTGGAGGATGATTCATGTTTTTGTTGTTGTTTGATGTGATTTGAGAGCTCGACTAAGTTCATGTGGTGTTTTAGGAATGGTTGGTATTTTTGTCAAGGTCTCGGGGGCCTCGGGTATATTTCAGATGCTTAACGATTAGAATTTGGACTTGGGAAAATGGTTGAAGTTGCTAGTTCTGGTGTAATCGCACCTGCGCAAGGCTGAACACAGGTGCGAAAAATATAGCACAGAAGCAGAGCTGGGTGAATTGGTTAGGGGTCGCAGGTGCGTGGGAAAGGCTGCATATGCGATGCCTGCAGACGTGCAAGGCTGATCGCAGGTGCGAAGAGAGACCGCAGAAGCGGACAGGATTCTGCAGGCGCGCACTCGCAGGTGCGGCCCCTTCATCGCATGTGCGGAGGTAGATGGGAGTAAGTGGTTTTCGCCGTACAAGCGGACGCATAGGTGCGAGCCCAGGCTCCGTAGGTGCGGAAATGCCTGGGCAGAACCTACTTAACCGAGACTTCGAGACTTTTGGCCATTATTATCATTTTGAGCTCGGACTTTGGAGGTTTTTGAGAGGGTTTTCCAAAAGATTACTAAGGGAAGCTTCTTGTATTCATTTTTCATCAATAATCTTGCTTCCCGATTCATTTTCCACCTAGTTAGTGTGTATTTAAGATGGAATTTGGGAGTTTGAGGCTAGGGATTTGAAGAGTTTCATTTTGGGTTTTGAGTGGTCATTTGAGGTCAGATTTTAATAAATTTTGTATGGTTGGACTCGTGAGTGAATGGCCTTTCGAATTTTGTGATTTTTGCCCGATTCCAAGATGTGGGCCCGGGGAGACGTTTTGGGCCAATTTCTAATTTCTTGCTTTAGCTTTGATTTGATTAATTAGATTAGTTTCTTATAGTTGTATTTATGGTATGTAATTGATTTTGGCTAGATTTGGGCCATTCGGAGTCGGATATTCGTGGAAAAGGCATTGTTACCGATTGATTGAGCTTGGTTCGAGGTAAGTGGCTTGCCTAACCTTGCGTGATTGATACTTCAGTAGGGCCCAATAGACGGAATCTCGGGAGCGCCTCCTATTGTTATGATATTGTTCTTGTGTTGTTGTTTCTCTATGAATTCTTGATGTTAATTGCTCCGATTTTACTTGATTGTTATTATATCATCTGTCTTCTTATTATATCCCGGTAGGGCCCAGACCTGACCTCGTCACTACTCTACCGAGGTTAGGCTTGGCACTTATTGGGTACCAATTGTGGTGTACTCATGCTACTCTTCTGCACATATTTTGTGTGCAGATTTAGATGCTCGCTAGCAGCCGCATTACAAGTGAGTCGAGATAGTTTTGCAGACTTCAAGGTATAACTGCCGCGTCCGCAGACCTCAGAGTCCCCCTCTATTCTTCCCGTCTCAAACACTTCTAGTATTTCTTTTTGTTTGACTCTGGTGTATAGAGATACTATTTCTTTTTAGTAGCTTGTGACTCATGATATTTCGGGTTTTGGGAAGACTGTGAATTATAGAGTATTGGTTATTGTACATGCCGAGCGGCATTGTTACTAGATATTCAGTTATTCACTGCTGTTAGTTGCCAAGTTTTACTTTAGTATTGTTATTTCCGAACTATTTTAGACTTACCTAGTCGTAGAAACTAGGTGTCGTCACGACGTTATGCAGAAGGAGTTTGGGTCGTGACAAGTTGGTATCAAAGCTCTAGGTTCATAGGTGTCATGAGTCACAAGACAATTTATTAGAGTCTCGCGAATCGATACGGAGACGTCTATACTTATCTTCGGGAGGCTATGGAACTGTTTGGAAAAATTATACTTCTTTGATTCCTTGTCGTGCGATATTTGTTGAATCAAATAATTCTAAACTTCTGTATTATATTCTTTCTCTCTGATGGTGAGGACCCGTACCGGAGGATCTGATGACCAGGCACCCGCGCCCTATGCTAGAACTGCGAGAGGCTAGGTCCGGGGTAGAGGCCGAGGACGACCACGCAGTGCAACCAGAGCACCCGCGCGCGCTATGACAGAGGAGGCCCCAGTAACTCCAGCAGGAGGGCAGGCACTTGAGGTGCCTATTTCTGAACCAGCTATCCAGGAGACTCTAGCTCAGTTTCTGAGCATATTCAGCATCTTAGCTCAGGCTGGACAGATTCCACTTGCTCCTTCCACATATCAGGCAGGGGGAGGGGCAAAGACTCCCGCAGATCGTACTCCTGAGTAGAGGGTCCATGTTCACCATGCCCAGAGTTCATCCCTATGCAGCCGGTAGCTCCGATTCAATACGAGACTAGGACAACCGCTTCTAAGGTGGAGAAGCTCAGACTTGAGAGGTATAAGAAGTACCACTCACTTACCTTCAGCGGATTGGCTACAGATAATGCTCAGAGTTTTCTTGAGGAGTGCCGTTGTATTCTCCGTACTATGGGCGTAGCGGAGATAAGTGTGGTTTCATTTACCACTTCCCAGCTTAGAAGAGCAGCCTATTAGTATTGGCATGCTTATGAGTTGAGTAGTTCGGATTAGGAAGCTTCACTTACATGGACTCAGTTCTCGAACATTGTTTTGAGAGGTATGTCCCTCAGAGCCTCAAGAACTCATGTCGCACAGAATTTGAGTATCTACGCCAAGGTGATATGAATGTGTCGGAGTATGCAGTCTGCTTCAGTGATTTGGCCCGACATGCACCGACCTTGGTTGCCACAGTTCGAGAGAGGGTTCGACGGTATATTGCGGGACTCCACCCCAGAATCCGAATTAGTATGGACAGGGAGTTGGAGATGGATATTTCTTATCAGCAGGTTGTGAGTATTGCCAGGAGATTGGAGGGAATGCTTGCTTAGAATAAAGAGGATAGGGAGGCTAAGATGTCTTGAGAGTCTGGCACTTACAACGGTACTCGTGCCCCAACTACAGTTCTACATGGTAGGGGTTATGTGAGTCGCCCCGTTCATTCAGCTCTTCCAGCCGCTAGTGGTGTTCCAGCCCTTACTAGACCCCAGGAGCCTTATTATGCACCGCCAGTATCTAGTATGCCTTCGGTTTGGGGTACTTTTAGTGGCCAGTCCAGCAGACCTGGCCTGACTCACTCACAACAGCCACACCCTCCGAGGGGTTGTTTTGAGTGTGGCGACACTCTCCATATGGTAAGGGATTGTCCCAGACTTAGGAGGGGTGCACCTCCGTAGACTTCTCAGCCACCACGTGCTCCACCGAGTCCGAGTAGGTAAGCCTAACATTCATGCAGAATTTAACTGACAAAATTCTAAAAACTTTTAAATAACTCAACAACTAACATAAAAGAACTCTGCAGCTCAACAGAACAAAACTCCCAAAAATCCGGTGATACAAAGTCCTAAGCTCTACAAGAGTATACTGAACTTCCCTATACAACATTATCTATAAAAAGGGAAACTGAAATAGAACTATATAGAGGGTGACTCCGAGGCCCGTGGACGCCGGCAGGTATACCTTGAAGTCACCAAATCTGAACTCTACTCACTGGTGCCTAGGCTGGTAAGGTTACCTGGATGTGCACAAAAAGATATGCAGAAGCAAAGAATGAGTATACCACAACGGTACTCAGTAAGTGTCAAGCCTAACCTCGGTAGAGTAGTGACGAGGTCAGGTCAACACCCTACTGGAATAAATAAGAACACTGAATAGGTATATGACAGTGTGATAATGATAAACAACCAAAATGAAACAATGAAGAAAATATACCAAGAATAGCTACACTGAACTAAGGCAATTAAGGCATCACGAAAGTAAATAAGGAATAATATGCCAAGGAAACAAAGCAACCAAAGCACAAGTGATATAATAGAAAGGTATTAGCAGACATCACTACCGAGGTACTGCCTTGTAGTCTCATATCCCAAAACAAATCACAATCATTCCTTATATCACCGTGGGAGCCTTGCATTTAGTTTTGAAATTATGTTTTTTCGAAATAGCTTCCCGCGTTTTAGCCTACCTTATCACACCGCGTGGCTTCAAGTAGTTCCCCTACTAGCAACAAGCGTATCAAAACCACTGTATCTCAGCGCATGCATTTCGACCCCAATCCTTATACCACCGCATGCGTAACAATAACACAACATATCACAAATCGCACCTCAAGTGCCCAATATCACAAATTGCCAAATAAGTCAACAACAATAGTGTTTCCACAATAAATAGCCCATGGCTAAACCACATTATGCACATGAGTCTCAACAATAGCAACTAAAGTGAATAACTCCACAAGAATGATATTTGAACTATTTATAACTTTACTTCAATGTGAATTATGGCCTTTATAACTCAATACCAAATTCAACAATAAGATATTCCAAGAATTAGCAACTTCAAGTAAGGGACTCATTGGTTAAATAATGAATAAGGAATAGAGATGACAATAACTTCAACTAAACATGTAAAGACAATTAGCAAGTAAGAGTTAATACAAGTATAAGCGATGACAAGTAAAGCATGTGAAGATAAACCAAAGATGATGAATATAACACATTACGGCAACTCAATTAAAGGCATGAATGGAATCTACATAGATAAAACCGGTCAATTACCACATTTAGCCATTGTACACACTCGTCACCTTGCGTACACGACTTCCACATATCACAATTAACACAAAACAACACCAATCCCATGAGGTAATTCCCCCATACAAAGTTAGGCAAGACACTTACCTCAAAACATGCTAACTCAACCCACTAGTAAACCTTTCCCGCGATTATCCAACTCCGAATGGCTCGAATCTAGCCAAAACACGTCATACCATAAATCCAAGCTATAGGAAGCTATTCCGAACAATAAAGTTGCAATCTGTAAAAAGATACACAAAGTCAACTCAAAAGGTCTACCCCGCGTCCGCGTCTAGGAACCCGACAAAACTTAAAAAATCCAAACACAGTTTCGATAATGAGTCCAACCATACAAGCATTACTCAAAAGGGGAAAAAGGCACAATTACACGAAACGAACGACCGAGTCGTTATATTCTCCCCCTCTTAAAACAAACGTTCATCCTCAAACATGCATAGAGATATACCTGAAGTGCTATAAAGCTGAGGATATCGACTCTGGATGTCATGCTCAGTCGCCCAAGTCACCTCTCGATCGGTTGACCTCTCCATTGTACTTTCACTTAAGCAATGTTCTTTGACCTCAACTTCTTTCTTTCCAGGATAGCCACCGACTCCTCAACATACGTCAAATCCTTGTCCAAATAGACTGAGCTGAAATCTAATAAATATGATGGATCACCATATTACTTCCGGGGCATGGAAACATAGAACACAGGATGAACTGTTGATAAGCTACGTGGAACTGCAAGTTTGTAGGCCACCTCAGCTACTCTCTACTCTCTCAAGGATCTCAAACGGGCTGATACTGCAAGGGCTCAACTTGCCCTTCTTTCCAAACCTCATCACACCTTTCATGGGTGAAACTCTGAGTAAAGCCCTTTCATCCACCATGAATGCTACATTACGAGCCCGGTTATCAGCATAACTCTTCTTCTTGGACCGCGCCGTGCGAAGCCAATCCTGAGTCATCATCACCTTCTCCAAAGCATCTCAAACAAAATTAGTGCCTAACCACCAAGACTCCTCGAAATCAATAACACATACACGTAACATGTCCTCCAGGATCTTAATAGTGCGCATGGACCGCCCATTCTTCCGGGGATGAAATGTCATGCGCAACTTGATCCGTATACCTAACTCATACTACACAGCTCTCCAGAAGTGCGATGTGAAATGCGTGCGTCGATTGGAGATAATAGACGCCGACACACCATAAAGATGAACAATCTTCCAAATATAAATTCGAGCCAGCTGCTCTGAAAAGTAGGTAGTCATAACCAGAATGAGGTGTGCAAACTTGGATAGTTTGGCAACAATAACCCACATTGCATCATATTTCTTCATGGTCTGTGGCAAGCCTAGCCCAAACTCCATAGTAATGTGCTCCCACTTCTACTCCGGTATCTCTAATCTCTTGGTCAACCCTCCCGATTTTTGATGCTCATACTTCACCTCTTGACAATTCAAACACTGAGAGACATAAACAACAATATCTTTCTACATTCTCCACCACCAATAGTGCTATTTCACGTCCCGGTACATCTTAGTGACGCTTGGGTGAAATAGCACGAGATGTGACACTCCTCAAGGATCAAATCTCTCAACCCATCAACATTTGGAACAAAAATCCAACCATGAAGCCGCATAACACCATCATTACCAATCCTAACCTCCTTAGAACCACCCTACTGTACCGTGTCCCTCAACACCATAAAGTGAGGGTCATCAAGATGGCGAGCCTTGATACGTTCTGACAATGATGACTGTGCCACAACACAAGCAAGAACTCGCTAGGCTCCGAAACATCCAATCTCACAAACTTATTAGCCAAATCCTGAATATCCATAACTAGTGGCCTCTTTGCTACATGTAAATATGCCAAACTGCCCATGCTCTTAGCCTTCCTACTCAATGCATCGACCAGCATATTGGCATTCCCCGGTGGATAAAATATGGTAATATCATATTCTTTAAGCAACTCTAACCATCTCTGTTGTAGCAAATTAAGGTCTTGCTACTTGAACAACTATTGGAGACTCTGATGATTGGTATAGACCTCACATAGAACATCGTAAAGATAGTGGCTCCAAATCTTCTGTGCGTCAACCGTGTCTTCCAACTCTAAATCATGCATATGGTAATTATTCTCATGAACCTTCAGCTGCCTAAACAGGTAGGCAATCACCTGACCGTCTTGCATCAACACTGTGCGAAGGCCAATACACTGTGTAAGATCCCGAACCTGTAGGCTACACAAACATTGGGGCTGTAATCAATGCAGTATAAAGCTTCTGAAAGCTCGCATCACACTCATCGGACCATCTTAAAGGAGCACCTTCTTGGGTCAATCTAATTAAAGGAGTTGCGAGGGATGAAAAATCCTCCACGAAACGATGATAATAACCTGCCAAACCCAATAAGCTCCGCACCTTTCTAGCTGAAGACGGTTTGGTCGAACTATGAAGTGCCTCAATCTTCTTTGGATCAACCTTGATTGCCTCACTAGATAACACGTGACCCGAGAACGCCAACTAATCAAGCCAAAACTCATACTGGGAGAATTTAGTATATAGCTTCTTCTCCCTCAAACTATAGAGCACGATCCTAAAGTGCTGCTCAGGATCCTCACGACTTTGAGAATACACCAACATATCATCAATGAACACGATGACAAAAAAATCAAGATATGATTGGAATACACAATTCATCAAGTATATGAAAGCTGCTAGGGCATTGGTCAGCCTGAATGACATCACAAAAAACATATAGTGACCATATCGAGTTTCGAAAGCCGTCTTCAGAGTGTCTAAATCCCGCATCTTCAGCTGGTGATATCCCGACCTCAAGTCAATCATCGAGAACACCCGAGCACCCTGAAACGGATCAAATAAATCATCAATGTGCGGTAGTTACTTATTTTTCTTGACTGTAACTTTGTTCAGCTGCCTGTAATCAATACACATCCTCATAGAGCCATCCTTATTCTACACAAATGGAACTCGAACACCCCAAGGCAAGACACTCGATTGCATGAAACCCATATCAAGCAACTACTGAAGTTGTTCCTTTAATTCATTCAACTCTACTGGTGCCATGTGATATGGTAGAATAGAGATGGGTTGAGCGCCCGATACCAAGTCAATACCAAAATCGATGTCCCTATTGGGTGGCATGCCTGACAGGTTTGCTGGAAACACATCAAGGAAATCTCTCACTATTTGAACTAACTCAACGGTAGGAGTATCAGCACTAACATCCCTAACAAAGGCCAGATATGTGAAGCACCCCTTCTCAACCATCGGTTGTGCTTTCAGGATAGATACCACCCTACTAAGAATAGAGTCCAATGTACCTCTCCACTCCAACTATGGCAAACCTGGCATAGTCAATGTCACAGTCTTGGCATGACAATCCAGAATAACATGATAGGGAGAGAACCAATCCATGACGAATATCATGTAAAAGTCCACCATATTGAGTAGTGAAGGTCATCCTTGATCTTACAACTCCTGATAGTGACCAAAAATGATCGATACACATGATTTACCACAATAGAATCTCCCATATGCATAGACACTTAAACACACGTACTAAAGGAATTACGCGATGCATCCAAATATGAAGCAAAGTAACATGACACGTATGAATACATGGAACTTGGATCAAATTAAATTGAAGTATCTCTATGACAGACCGTTACAATACCTGTAATGACAGCATCTGATACAATAACCTTGGTTCTACTCGAAAAAGCATAGCAACGGGCCTGGCCTCCCCTTCTAGGAAGACCTCTACCCGCCTGACCTCCACCCCTAGCTGGTTGGAGCAGAACCATAGCGTATGAACCTTGTGGAAACTGTAGACCCTGTGGAGGTGCACCCCTCCTAAGTCTAGGATAGTCACTCACCATATGCCTAGTATCGCCACACTCTAAACAACCTCTATGTGGGCATGGCTGCTAAAATAGAGTCTGACGCTGAAGGCACCCCGTGAAGGAGGGCACTCGAAAGTGATTGTGCTAAATGGGTGATTTGAGACCTTGGAATAGGGGTAGCACTACGAGTAGTCTAAAGTGCAAAATGAATTGGTCGACCTATACAACCTCTACAATGACGAGCTCAAACGGCGGCGCGGGAACCACTAATTCCACTAGAGTCTTGAGGCCTCTTGGCCTCCCTGTCCACCCTCTCCTAGCCTCGGATACGCTATAATCTGCGAGCGATCTATACAATCTACTGAAAGGGAGTATCATTCTCCAACTCCCATGCCATACTGAATCTAAGACCATAACTGAGCCCCTTGGTAAATCTATGGAATCGATATCTAACTATAGAAACCAAAGCAGGTGCATGGCGGGACAACTAGCTAAACCTCATGGCATACTCTGACAATGTCATAGTCCCCTGACATAGCTGCTCCAACTCAGTGCACCACGCATCCCGGAGGATCTATAAAATGAATACCCTCTAAAATATATCCTAAACCTTAGTCCAAATGAGTGGCACTACATAAGCCTGTCACTACCTATATGATGCCCCTGTAAGCCGAAATATAGTAAAGGCGACGCCGCTCTCCTCCATAATGCCCATGCTGCGGAGAATACGATAGCGTCAGTTTAGAAAACTCTGTGGATCCTCAGAAACTGCACCACTGTAAGTAGAAGGATCATACTTCTTGAACCACTCACGCCTCCTGTGCTCCTCCGCTGATGCTTCTGGCCTGACATAAGGCTGAAACACAATAACAGGTTGTGCTGGCATAACTCCTAGAACTTGTTAAACATAGACCCACTACTCTCGAGTACAGGCGGCGGGAGTCTAGGCTCCACCCCCAGCCTGGAAAGTAGCTGGAGCAACTGGGATCAATCCTGCTAGAGCTAAAGTACCAAACCTTCTCATGAAATGTGCCAATGTCTCGTGGAGTACAGAGGTAGTAGCAGGCATTTCAGGTGCCTGCTCCCCAACCGGAGCTACTGGTGGCTCGTCAGTCGTTTCTCTAGCAGGTGCTGTAGCTACACCACGTTCCCCTTCTCAGCCTCTACCTCGGCCCCAGCCTCTCGCTACTCTAGTTAGGCTCATGGCTATCTGCTCGACTGACTGGTAGTGCGTGTCCTCAGATGCATATCCGTACCGATCGGCAAGACTATAATAAACTTTTGTTGTAACATAGAGCTCTAATACTAATTTTCCACGACTCCAAAACCCACCTTAGGAATTGTGAAGGCACCTAGTCTCTAAGACTATGTAAGCCAAACACATGATAACTTTTGATAGAAATAACTAGCTCAATTAAATAAACATTTAACTGATGAATGAACTAACATCGCTAGAACTGGGCAATAGTTATATAATCCCAAAAACTGATAGTACATAGTCATAAGAAATACTGAAATACACTAGAATCTCTAAATACAATACTGGTTTGAGATGATGATAAACAATAGTAAAGATAATATCAGATGGTGACTCTGAGGCTTGCGAGCATAGTGGCAGCTATACCTTGAAGTCTCCGCAACAAATTACAAACACTATCTAACGTCATACGCTCTGACAATCATGACTGTGCCACAACACAAGCAAGAACTCGGCTAGGCTCTGAAACATCCAATCTCACAAACTTATTGGCCAAAGCCTGAATATCCATAACTAGTGGCCTCTCTGCTACATGTAAATATGCCAAACTGCCCTTTCTCTTAGACTTCCTACTCAATGCATTGGCCAGCATATTGGCCTTACCCGGTTGATAAATTGTGATAATATCATAGTCTTTAAGCAACTCTAACCATCTATGTTGCAGCAAATTAAGGTCTTTCTACTTGAACAACTATTGGAGACTCCGATGATTGGTATAGACCTCACATAGAACATCGTATCGATAGTGCCTCCAAATCTTTAGTGCGTGAACAGTGGTTGCCAACTCTAAATCATGCATATGGTAATTCTTCTCATGAACCTTTAGCTGCCTAAACAGGTAGGCAATCACCTGACCGTCTTGCATCAATACCGTGCGAAGGCCAATACACGGTGTATGATCCCGAAGCTGTAGGCTACACCAATCTTAAAGGAGCACCTTCTTGGGTCAATCTAATTAAAGGAGTTGCGAGGGATGAAAACTCCTCCACGAAACGGCGATAATAACCTGCCAAACCCAATAAGCTCTAAACCTTTCTAGCTGAAGACAGTTTGGTCGAACTCTAAAGTGCCTCAATCTTCTTTGGATCAACCTTGATCCCCTCACTAGATAACACGTGACCCGAGAATGCCAACTAATCAAGCCAAAACTCATACTGGGAGAATTTAGTATATAGCTTCTTCTCCCTCAAACTATAGAGCACGATCCTAAAGTACTGCACATGATCCTCACGACTGTGAGAATACACCAACATATCATCGATGAACACGATGACAAAAAAATCAAGATATGCTTGGAATACACAGTTCATCAAGTATATGAAAGCTTCTAGGGTGTTGGTCAGCCCGAACGACCTCACCAAAAACATATAGTGTCTATATCGAGTTCCGAAAGCCATCTTCAGAGTGTCTAAATCCTGCATCTTCAGCTGGTGATATCCCGACCTCAAGTCAATCTTCGAGAATACCCGAGCACCCTGAAACGGATAAATTAAATCATCAATGCGTGGTAGTTACTTTTTTTTCTTGACTGTAACTTTGTTCAGCTGCCTGTAATCAATACACATCCTCATAGAGCCATCCTTCTTCTACACAAATTGAACTCGAACACCCCAAGGGGAGACACTCGATCGGATGAAACCCATATCAAGCAACTACTGAAGTTTTTCCTTTAATTCATTAAACTCTACTGGTGCCATGTGATATGGTAGAATAGAGATGGGCTGAGCGCCCGACACCAAGTTAATACCAAAATCGATATCCCTATTGGGTGGCATGCCTGACAGGTTTTCTGGAAACAGATCAAGGAAATCTCTCACTATTTGAACTAACTCAACGGTAGGAGTATCAACACTAACATCCCTAACAAAGGCCAGATATGTGAAGCACCCCTTCTCAACCTTCAGTTGTGCTTTCAGGAAAGATACCACCCTACTAAGAAAAGAGTCCAATGTACCTCTCCACTCCAACTATTGCAAACCCAGCATAGCCAGTGTCACAGTCTTGGCATGATAATCTAGAATAACATGATAGGGAGAGAAACAATCCATGCCGGATATCATGTCAAAGTCCACCATATTGAGTAGTGAAGGTCATACTTGATGTTACAACTCCTGATAGTGATAATAAATGATCGATACACACGATCTACCACAATAGAATCTCCCACATGCATAGACACTTAAACACGCGTACTAAAGGAATCACGAGATACATCCAAATATGACGTAAAGTAACATGACACGTACGAATACATGGAACTTGGATCAAATTAAATTGAAGTATCTCTATGACAGACCGGACCAATACTTATAATGCCAGCATTTGATACAACACCTTGTTTCTACTCAAAAAAGAATAGCAACGGGCCTGGCATCACCTTCTAGGAAGACCTCTACCCGCCTGACCTCCACCCGTATGAACCTTGTGGAGCCTGTAGACCCTGTAGAGGTGCACCCCTACTAAGTCTAGGATAGTCACTCACCGTATGCCTATTATCGCCACACTCGAAACAACCTCTATGCAGGCATGGATGCTAAAATAGAGTCTGACACTAAAGGCACCCCGTGAAGGAGGGCATTCGAATATGACTGTGCTTAATGGGTGATCTGAGACCAAGGAATAGCGGTAGCACTACGAGTAGCCTAAAGTGCAGAATGAATTGGTCGACCTATGCAACGTCTACAATGACGAGCTCAAACGACGGCGCGGGAACCACTAATTCCACTAGAGTATTGAGGCCTCTTGGCCTCCATGTCCTCCCTCTCCTAGCCTCGTATACGATATAATGTGTGAGCGATCTCTACAATCTACTGAAAGGGAGTATAATTCTCCATCTCCCGTGCGATACTGAATCTAAGACCATAACTGAGCCCCTTGGTAAATCTGTGTAATCGATCTCTAACTATAGAAACCAAAGCAGGTGCATGGCGGGACAACTAGCTAAACCTCATGGCATACTCTGACAATGTCATAGTCCCCTGACACAGCTGCTCCAACTCAGTGCACCACGCATCCCGGAGGATCTATAAAATGAATACCCTCTAAAATATATCCTAAAACTTAGTCCAAATGAGTGGCACTACATAATCTCACCTACCTTCTTCATAAGCCTGTCACTACCTATATGATGCCCCTGTAAGCCAAAATATAGTAAAGGCGACGCCGCTCTCCTCCATAATGCCCATGCTTATCACCTATAATAAATAGCATAAATGCTCATAACCTCAAAAATAATCTCATCCCCAAGTCTACGTTGATTAACTTACGACGAAACTTTAACGTACGAAATGCGGGATGTAAAATCCTTCCCCCCTTAGAACAATTTGTCCTCGAATGTTTAAACTTTGAAGATTTACATAACTTACTCATGTATATATCTTCCCGGGCTATACTCCAATGAAACAAATATCAGGTTCTCACGGGGTCAGGACATCGTCCCTCTATAAAACTACTTCATAATTCATTCGTCACCTACGATTCTGTTAATCTATCTTCTAGGCGGTGACACCTACTAGTTGTAATCTTAATAATCGGGTTCGTTACATTCTATTCCATTATACTAACTTTCCCAAAATCTTTCTTACTATATGTTGTTTCCTCCCTTGGGCATTAGACCTATCAGAGTCTAACTTCTTAATGTCCTAGGTTACTCCCCTCTCCTTCCTTAGTCCATTATCCCTTAGTCCTTACGTTTCTTTTCAAGAAAGCCTTGGTTTCCCTCAACCTTTTAGACGTAATGTCAACTCACTCTTATATTAATCATATTAACTAGGCAATTTGCGCTAATAATATCGAACATTACCCATAGTCACAGTACCTGACGCCTCTTCTGGTGTAGCCTCTGGGTCCTGATGGCCTGCCAAAGCATACATGCGGTTCTGACTACTGCCGGAACTAGATGCTCCACCCCTGGCTCTACCTCTACCAGTTGATGCCTGAGGGCCTCAATCTATAGGACATACTGAAGAGGAGGAGACTGTTATAGATCTGGTAGGTTGAACCATCCCGCTTATGTCCTTCATATGACAATCCCTTATGTAATGACTAGGGTCTCCATAGGTATAGCATACATTATATCCCTAATGACATTGCCCAGAATGAGCTCTACCGCATGGACTGCACCGCGAAGGAGGCACCCACATTTTTCACTGAATCTTTCCGACTCTAAAAGTCAGATATTCTCGAGCCCTAACCTGATTCAGAATAGAGAGATCCCTCATAATGCGGCCTCTGCAACTGTTGGACACTATTAATAGGATATGGTGGCATAGGATCGCCCGAAAAATCCTCAGGTTGTCTAGCAGACCCAGCCTTCTTACGCTGACCCTCATAATGATTCTCGTATTGCTTTCGTTTCCGGTCCTCCAAATTCTGAGCATAACCCCGGATACGGAAAATATCCATACTATCAAGTAGAGCGGACGTGAAACTCTCATTAATCAGGTGCGGCCCAAATCCTACCACAAACCGATGCACTCGGTCATTCATCTCAGCCACAATTGAGGGGGCATACCTCGCCAAGGAATCAAACTGGAGACTATACTCCCTCACACTCCTATTCCCTTGTTTAAGAGCTAAGAACCTATCTACCCTTGCCTAACGAATCTCTATCGGCAAGTAATGATGCAAGAAAGCCCCTGAGAAATCTTCCCATACCGCTGGAGGTGTATTTGTCCCTCTAGACAATTCCCAGGTTTCATACCGCAGAGCCACAACATCCCGCAATCGGTAAGAGGCTAACTCTACTGGCTCAGTATCTGATGCATGCATCACCCTCAAAGTCCTCTGCATCCTATGAATAATGTTTTGCGGTTCCTCATCCTTGTTGGATCCGGTAAACACTGGAGGGTCCAGGTTGATGAAGTCTCGAACTCTCGCTCTAATAACACTGTCAATGTAACCAACACCTATACCTACCTGGCACTGAGCCTGAGCGGCTACCATTCTAGTCAACAACTGTACTACACTTCGCATATCCATATCCTCATCCTGAGTAATAGGTGGAGGTACTGGGTTCCTCCTAATTTCCCCGGGTACTGGCGGAATCGGAGAACTATGTGAGGGTGTCACACTTCCCCTCGGGGCCTCACTCTGGCCCTCACTAGACATTTATGCTCTACTCATGCCCTCATCTGCCACTATTTTACCCTTCTGACTAGTTGTAGCTTTCCTGGTTATAGGCATTACTGTATATATAAAACAAGTCGAAGGTCAAGGGCTTTATTCCCTACGACTTTGCTCTATTGCACGATCTAATATCAAGAAGGAAGGGTAACCGATCCCTAAGTGCCATTTAGTTTCCTGTTTATACAATGTGGTGCATAACACATTTATAAACAAGACTCTAATAGACATGCCTTGCATAAAACCTTAGGACAGAACAGCTCTGATACCAAGTTTGTCACGACCCAAATCGGAGGGCCACGACTTGCACCAGGTGCTTATTCAACCGAGCATCATGTACCTTATCCTTCTTTACTACAACACTCATCACGAGCCATGATAGGACACATCTATATATATAATTAACTATTATAACTTAACTCATATAACTTATTCAAAAAGATTAATATAGATACATAGCCCGACAAGGCCGTTGTCATGTCATACCTAAAACTATACACAGCACACTGTCTGCAAAACCTATAAGAAAATATAACCGTAATATATAAATCGGGACAGGATTCCCGACATCCTCATAAAACAAAATAACATATATAGAATGTGACTCGGGCAATACTCCTGGAGGAAGTGGAGCTCACCAACCAAAAGCTGATATCTGGAGGCAGCCTATAGTGGATGCTCCTCACCTCCCCTATCTACACCTGCATGGCATGAAACACAGCGCCCCAGGAAAAGGGACGTCAGTACGAAGAATGTACCAAGTATGTAAGGCAGAAATGAAACGTAATAATAAGATACTATCTGAGGGAGGTATAAAACTCAATTTATAACCTCAGACTTGTCGCTAAGGGCCATAATATATAGAATAAGACCCATCTTGTATATATAAATAAAACTATAATATAATAGTTCTGATTATATCATTCTCGTGACATTAACTTCCTTATTGATTAGTGGTAATTGCCAGACCGACCGTAGCATGGTGGTAAATGCATGACTGCCTGACCGGCCATAGCTCGGTGGCAAATGTGCAACTGCCCAACCAGCGTTGCTCGGTGGTAAATGTGTAACTGCCTAACCGGCCGTAGCTCGGTGGTAAATGATGATGCATATAATACCATTATGAACATTAACATCTTTATCAAATACATCAATAGGCAACTAGATACATACTTAGATATGATTGAATATCATTTTATAGGAATGAATAACGTAAACCTTCATAGTTACTAAGTGTAGAACCATTTATGAAATAACATTACGTTTATATATCGTTACTTGGATCATGCAAAAAGGAAAGAAGGGATAGCCTTAATATACCTGAGCCAGTTCTCTGGACAATCCTTCTAACACACGACAATTGCGACAAAACTCATGATGGCAAGATCGGAGTAGGGAAACATCCGTATGATATTCTTGAGAAAGATTATATCGGGCTTCTTTAGAGTCACGTTGTTAAGTTGCTTAAGGAATTTCTTCTACTTGAATTCTTGAATTCTTGCTGGAATATCCGTTGCATAACACTTAATATAAGACCTCCCTTTGAATTAGAGAGGTTTTAAGCTTTAAATGGTTGGGGCCCATATATTAATGACTGAGCCACATAATATATATAAATGTGCCACCTTTCACTCATAGTATAAGAATCATAGTTTTTAAATTGGGGAGGCTGCCACGTTAAGCCTCCTTAAACATATCCAAATTTTCACCCCCTTAATTAACTTATTAATCCCCCACTAATCCAATAATTAACCAATTATTCACATAATTAAGAATTATCTCAAATTACTTAAAATACTACTCACTTGACACACTTTATGTACCCTACTATCATGGTGATGTGGTACCTTGTATGGCAC
>AWOL01S0023898.1:19501-47784 GCA_000715115.1 Nicotiana otophora
TTTACCTTGCAAAATGACCCCCTAAGGCCTTATATTTAAATTGGGCCGGATAAGAAAATTTCCAAAAATGACCCCCAAAATTAATTTTGTGGTGCAATTATGTGGTAGCAGAATAAGTATGTGGCCAGCGAAATGTAAACAAAATGGCATGTCAATTTCGTGATGCAATTCTGTGATAGAAGAATCAATATGTGGCCATCGGAATGGCCACAAAATGATTTTCAAATTTTGGGTTGCTTCTGGTCCATTTCGCGATGACATTTTGCGATAGCATAATCATTCCGCGGCCATTATGCGATAGCAGAATCATTATATGGCCAGTAGAATGGCCACAAAATTATTTGAAACTTTGCCAACTTTCGGCTTCACTCCGTGATGGATATGCGGTCCGCGGAGTGATTTTACGGTCGCACAATGGACCGCAGAAATGCCATTTTCTGCAACAATTTACCTCTAACTCCCCAATGCATTGTACAACCCAAACATTTCGCACCGTGACTCATTTTTAACAACTTTCAAATACAATAGCCTACCTCGGTAGCACGAAACACCGGGTTATAGGTAATAGTTTACGGGGTCTTACAAGTAGTGACGAGGTAAGTCAAGACATTTAGTAGTCAAGGAAAATCTGAACAAAGTTTTAATATAAAGTTGCCAGAGAAAAGAATATCAAGATAAGGCTAACAATGTAGAGAGCGTTAATATAAGATAACTACGGAAATAGAGGCAACATATAACAACATGAAGTAAACATGTGATAAAGCCGCAAAATAATCATTATAGAAATAGAAATAAGGGTGAAGCAAAGTAAGGAAAACAAATGATGGTCTAAATAATCAAGACATTGCAAAATGAGATTTCCAACAAGAATCACCCTGAGGTACCACACTTCAAAATCACAAATCACAAATCATAAATATTTTTTATATCGCCGCTTGAGTCTTACATTGGATTTTATAAAACATTATTCCCGAAATAGCTTCACGCGCTTTAGGCCCCTTATCTCGTCGCATGGCTTCAAGTAATCTCCCTTAGTAGCAACACGCTTATCAATCCCACCTTATCTCGCTGCATGTGCATCAATATCACCACCCTTCTACCGCCGCATGCCGCATTACATCACAACACAATAATCAACTCATACCACACTTGCCCATGTACCACAACATTGCCAAAACAACAATACCAATAACACAACCAACATAGCCAATGGCTCAACAACAATGTATACAAGAGTCTCGACAATAACCTAATGAAACGGAAGAATAAACTCAACCAAGAAAGATGTTCCATGTATATTAACTACCAATTAAATGAAAAAAAGGGTAAACTCAACAATGGAAGATATAGCATGTACTAACCAATTCAATAAACTGCAAGCAAGGATAATGTCAACAATGAAGGATATAACATGTGATAACAACTTCAAGTAAATGCAAATATGAACAAGCCAAGATTCTAAAACTGATCAATGTCAGCATATAAGCCTGTGTACACACTTGTCACTCATGTACACATCTTTCACATTAATCAAACAGTGCAATTTAACCCAGATCATATGGGGTAGTTCCTCCACTCAAAGTTAGGCAAGATACTTACCTTAACTAGGCCAAAGCATCACTCTTAAATGGCCTTTCCTTTCGAATTCACCTCCACACGACTCTAATCTAACCCAAAACGACCTAATAATATCAAACAATGCAAGAGAAACCAATTCCGATAAATAATCTCATGATCTTTACACAATTTCCCCAAAGTCAACAAAAGTAAACCCCAAGCAAGCCCAGTCATGTCACGAACCCAATTTCCCTTTGTAGGATGTCGTGATAGCACCTAATCACTAAGACTAGGTAAGCCTAACATACATGCAATATTAACTGAGAATTTATAAAGAACCTTTAAATAACACAACCATTATCATATAAAGAAACTTCGTAACTCAACAGAAACACAACTTTCCAAAATCCACCGAATACAAGTCACAAGCTATATAAGATGGTACTGAACATCCCTATACATCAGTGTTTATAAAAAGATATGAAGAGAAAATTGACTAGATAGAAGGTGACTCTAAGGCCTAAGGACGCCAGCATGTATACCTTGAAGTCTCCAAACTAGGCTCGTCTCACTGGTGCTTGGACGGTAGGAGGTATTTGGATCTGCAAAAACAGATGTGCAAAAGTATATCATGAGTACACCACAACGGTACCGGTAAGTGCCAAGCCTAACCTCGGTAGAGTAGTGACGAGGTCAGGTCAAGGCCCTACTGGAATAAATAAGAAGCTGGATAAGTATATAACGGTGAAATAATGATAGCAATAGAAATGATAAATTAAAGAAATACACAAATATTAGCTACACTAAACTAAGGCAAATAATGCATCACGAAAGGAAAACAAGTAATTCTATGACACGGAGAAATGCAACATAACACAAGTGAAGTAATAGAAAAGTATTAACAAGAATCACTGCTGAGGTACCACCTCGTAGTCTCAAATCACAAAATATTTCACAATCTTTCCTTATATTACCGTGTATCCTTGCATTTAGTTATGAAAATCATTTTTCCCAAAATAGCATCCTGCGTTTTAGCTTCTTATCTTACCGCGTAGATTCAAGTAGTTCCCATACTAGCAACACGCGTATCAAGCCCACCTTATCTTACCACATGCGTTTCATCCCCAAGCCTTATACCACCGCATGCATATCAATATCACAACGTATCACAAATCGCACCTCAAGTGCTCAATATCACAACTTGCCAACGAAATCAACAATAATGGTGTTTTCACAATAAATAGCCTATGGCTTCACCGCAATATGCACAAGAGTCTCACAAAAATATCCGGAAGTGAATAACTAACTCAACAAGAATAGTATTCCACAACTTTACAACCTTTCCTTAATGTAAATCTCGACTTTTGTAACTGAATACCAATTTCAACAATAAGTTGTTCCAAAAATAACAACTTCAAGTAAAGAACTCAATGGTTAAATCATGAATATAGGAATCAAGTAAACAATACTTCAACGGAACATGTAAAGGCCATTAACAAGTAACAGATAAGAAAAGTGGAGCACGAGAAGATAGGCTAATAATGATGATGATTATAACATGTTAGGGTAACTCAATTAAGACATGAAAGGAATCTGCATAGCTAAATCCGGTAAATTTCCATATTTAGCCCGTGTACACACTCGTCACCTAGCGTACACTGCTTTCACATATCTCACTTAACGCAAACCAACACCAACCCTAATGGGTAATTCCCCCTCACAAAGTTAAGCAAGACACTTACCTTAAAACACGCTAACTCAATCCACTAGTAAGCCCTTCAATCGATTACCCAACTCCGGACAACTCGAATCTAACAAAAATAACTTCATACCATAAATATACACTATAGAAAACTATTGCCAACAATAAAGTTATGATCTTTACAAAGAAACAAAAAGTCAACCTGGGCACGTGACTTGGACCCTGACTTAAATTCAAAAATCTTAACACCCATTCTATTATCAGTCCAACCATACAAGAATTACTCAAATCGCATGTTAAATACCCAAAATTTAGCCTAAGAAGTTTTCACAAAAATTTTCAACTCAAATCACTAATTAAATGATAAAAATAACAACAGATATGCGAAATATAACCAATATCTATTTAGAATCTCTTACCACGATGAATTTCTTGAAAATCTCTCAGAGGTTCGCCACAAACCGAGCTCTCTAGGTCAAAAACTGAATAATGAAATAAAACCCTCAAACTTAGCCCTTTTCTGCCGAGCGATTTCGCTTTTGCAGGCAAGCGGTCGAATCTGCGATGTCCCACATATGGAAAATCCGTCACAGGTGCAGTTCCAACTAATGTACTGAAGACTCACACCTACGGAGCCATAAGCGTTTCTGCACAAGAGCATCTGCGCAGGGTCCTCCACTTCTGCGACCCCCAGTTTGGATATCTCATTCCACTTATGTGATACATTCCCCGTATCAGAGAGTATGCTTCTGCGGACAAATTACCGCACCTGCAGTCCCAGTTGGGCAAGGCCAACTTCGCTTCTACGGTGCCTCACTTGCGGCCCGAAATGCGCATGTGCGATCGCACCAGAGATTCAATAATGCCTAAGGTCCAAATTTGTTCCTGATTCAATCTGAATCACACCCGAGGCCCTCGAGACCCCGTCCGAACTTACCAACAAGTTTCAAAACACATAAAGGACCTACTCGAGGACAAAAAGCACATAAAACAATATTGATTCTATGAATCACAACCCAATTTAAGCCAATTGAAACCATGAACTTTCGAATTCCAAAGTTAACGCCGATTCATACCAAAACAACTCTGATTTACTTCAAATTTTGCACACAAGTCATAAATGATATGACGGACCTAGTCCAACTTTCGGAATCGAAATCCGACCCTGATATCAATAAAGTCAACTCCCTATCAAACTTTCCAACCTTCCAAACCTTCAACTTTCTAACTTTTGCCAATTCAAGCCGAAACGACCTACCTTCAAATCAATATCCGAACATGATCCTAAGTCCAAAATCACTATACGGAGCTATTGGAACTGTAAAATTCCATTCCCGAGTAATATTCACAAAAGTCAAACTACGGTCCACTGTTTCAACTTAAGCCTCCAACGTAGGGACTAAGTGTCCCATTTCACTCTGAAACCCACCCAAAACCAAAACCAAACACCCCAGAAAGACAAATAACCACTATATAACATAGATGAGGCTATAATTAGGGGATCAAGGCTAAAATACTCAGAACGACTCACCGGATCATTACAAGTCAACCCCGGGTCTGCCCAGTCAAAACCCGAGTCCAAGAATAGATCTCGACTACCCACAACCCCACGAGTCCATATATGTTTTTTAGTTTCAAATCCGAATCGGATTTTACTCTGAAATCTCAAATATTTGTTTTTCATAACATATAAAAAATCTCCAAAACCTTCTACTAAATTCCTTGTATTAGAGGTTTAATCTCTTAACTAATCATGCAATAAATATAAATAGATTAAGATCAGTTACCAAACTGGTGTAAGTAAAACTCCCTCCTAAAAATCTCCTCTTACGGAGTCTAGGGTTCTAAAATATGATAAATGAAGCTAAGTCCCGATTTCTTCAGGTGCAGAAACCGCAAATGCAACCTTGGGTTCCCATTTGCGAACCCTTGTAATTGTGAAACAGGGATCGCAAAAGCAAACCCTGATAGTCCATTCAGATGTCGCAATTGCGACAAAGTCTTCGCAATTGTGATGGTAGCCTTCTTCGCAAAAGTGACGCAATGGTCAAAAATAGGACCAAATCCAACTCTGTTTGGTCTTTGAAAATGCGATAAGGGCATCGCATCTACGACATCTTAACCTCTCCTGCCCTATTCGCTACGACAGCTGTAGGACCAACAACCTGTAACCAGGTCAATCCAATCTGAAATATGTCTAAAACTCAGCTCAGCCCTCGGGGCCCTACACAAATTATTCATACAAGTCTAAAAACATCGTACAAACGCGCTCGCACCATCAAAGCACCGAAATACAATTTAGAACCACGAATCGGACATCAAAATGCATGAAATTGCACCATGAACTCAAGAATCACTACCAAGTATCCGATTCCTATCAAACCAACTCGAATGACACCAAATTTTACATACAAGTTCCAAATGATAAAACGAACCTATTCCAAGTCCCAAAACCCAAATCTGAACCCGATTGGTATAAAGTAAACCTACAATAAAACTTAAGAAATTTCAAAACCTTTAAATTGCCAACATTCGGCTAAACTAGCCAAACTAGGTTAGGAACCTTCGAATTCAATTTCGGGCACACGCCTAATTCCAAAATAAATATATGAACCTATTGGATCCCTCATAACACCGCTTCCAGGTCGTTTTCACAAAAGTCAAATCTCCATCAATATTTCTAACTTAAGATTCTAGACTAAGAACGAAAAGGGCCAAATCAACCAAAAACCTTCCCGAAGCGAAACCAACAATCCCCACAAGTCATAAATCCACAAATACACATGTGTGAAACATAAAAAGGGAAAACGGGGTTCAAATAGATAAAATGGTCGGTCAGGTCATTACAGGTTCACCACTGGCTTGCCCAATGGCAATGTTGGGCACCATCACGGTCCAAAGTGTGATTTGGGTGATGAAAGTGATTGTATGTTATTAACTGGGGCATTTGATCCAGGAACCTAGAGTGTGTTAAGAGTGTGTGTAGTTGATGATATCTCTGTGAAATTATTACTTGACATGTATATTTGACATATAAGCATAAAAAGTATTTTCCTAATGCTAGACGGTAATAGAACATTTGATGACTTGGAATGTATATTGACATTTAGGCATAGAGATGTATCTGCCTCATGCTAACTTGTAAATAAAAAGGAATATTTGTAGTTGAAAGTGTGGAAAATCACAGTTCTTGATAAATTCATATATTCGTGATTCCGTGAAAGATTTGGACTTTAGTTGTTACACTTGTAAAGCATGTCTACGTTTCCCGTATTTGTGATCGAGCTGAATACGAAACTGTTTGAGTTATTTACTATTAATGGCATTATCACATCCTTCATTATTGCACCCTATTTTGCACGAGTCAAAACAAGATTCAACTTGTGGTTTCCCTGTTGATGATAAAAGAGAGTCGCCACCTAGTATTTTAAGGCATACTAGGGTACCTATTTAATTACTAAGGTCATTTCTTTATTAGTCTGCTAACCAGTGAGACTTTGGGTAACGGTTATTATTCTTCTAAGGGGAAGGTGTTAGGCACCATCTACCTGAGGTAGCTCTATAGGACTTAGACTAGATTTAAAGAATTAGTTGTCTCTATTCTTCTTAACTAGTGTTTGGGGGGTACGACATACTGTATATATCTAATTTAGAACTTGTTATTAGAAAAGAGAATGTGTAGTTTTGAAAGGATATAAGTTTCTAAAAGTCTTGAAGATAATATTTGTATGTATATGTGCATGAAAGAGTTTTGGGGAATTGTACAAAATGTTTATGTTTATAAAACATGTGAGATGGGGGCTAAGTTACAAAAAATGATTTGCATTTAAAGACTGTGGCCATTTATGTAACTCTAATAAGGATATTGTAAAACTGGGTATAAAATATACCTTTTGTTTTCATATTTCATTGTTACTTTGAAGAAATAGTTGGGAGGCCTTTTAAAACTGGGCAGCGGCACTTGTATAGGAATACTCGATTTAGAAGGCCAATTTCGGGTTCCATTTATGTTTTTTGAAAGAGAAGACTATCCCTTGCAGAAGCTGTTTTTGATTCCAAAAGACTTCGTAAAAGTTGTAAGTACGGATTAATAGTATAAACAACATATGATTAAAGAATTAAGATTATCTACTACTAGGTCTAACGTTTATTTTAATCCTATGTTTTCAGGCTTGCCTAGATTATCGACATGATTCAAAATATAGAGTAAAATATTCAATCAAATATGGTAAGTGTTATATACAAGCGTAAAACAATAATGAACGTAAATAAAGCAGTAGAGAGGAAGTAGTGACTTTGGTTTGGGCCTGAAGAGAGGTAGGCCCAACAAATAGTAGAAGCGGACATCAGCAAACTTCAGACTTTCAAATGCACAGGTATAGGACTTGGGCCTGAGTTCTTTGAGAAATCGGCAGGTCCAATGGTAATACATGTTCAAAAAGAAAGAAATAATGTCATTAGATATGCTAATCTAGGTGTAGAATCATACTTGAATTAAACTAGTAAAGGCCCAACAAATTATTACAAACAATAGGAATAATCAAGAATATGAAAATCATACCAATGTGGGGTCACATATGTTAAAATGATTCATATTTAAAACCTTTTGTTGTCATTAAAAACTAAACCTAAAGAGAGTAATGAATGTCAATAAGTTAGAGGCTAAGGGTAGAATTCCATTCAAGGCCAAAGCACTCTTTGGATCCCTAAAACTATACTCAGGACACTGTCTACAAAACCTACAAGAAAATATAACCGTAATATATAAATCGGGACAGGATTCCCGACATCCTCATAAAACAAAATAACATATATAGAATGTGACTCGGGCAATACTCCTAGAGGAAGTGGATCTCACCAACCAAAAGCTGATATCTGGAGGCAGCCTATAGTGGATGCTCCTCACCTCCCCAATCTACACCTGCATGGCATGAAACATAGCACCCCAGGAAAAGGGACGTCAGTACGAAGAATGTACCAAGTATGTAAGGCCGAAATAAAACGTAATAATAAGATACTATCTCAGGGAGGGATAAAACTCAATTTATAACCTCAGACTTGTCGCTAAGGGCCATAATATATAGAATAAGACCTATCTCGTATATATAAATAAAACTATATTATAATAGTTATGATTACATCATTCTCGTGACATTAACTTCCTAATTGATCAGTGGTAACTGCCAGACCGACCGTAGTACGGTGGTAAATGCATGACTGCCCGACCGGCCATAGCTCGGTGGCAAATGTGTAACTGCCCAACCGGCGTTGCTCGGTGGTAAATGTGTAACTGCCTAACCGGCCGTAGCTCGGTGGTAAATGATGATGCATATATTACCATTATGAACATTAATATATTTATCAAATACATCAATAGGCAACTAGATACATACTTAGATATGCTTGAATATCATTTTATAGGAATGAATAACGTAAACCTTCATAGTTACTAAGAGTAGAACCATTTATGAAACAACATTACATTGACATATCGTTACTTGGATCATGCAAAAAGGAAAGAAGGGATAGCCTTAATATACCTGATCCAGTTCTCTAGACAATCCTTCCAACACACGACAATTGCGACAAAACTCGTGATGGCAAGATCGGAGTAGGGAAACATCCGTATGATATTCTTAAGAAAGATTATATCGGGCTTCTTTAGAGTCACGTTGTTAAGATTCTTAAGGAATGTCTTCTACTTGAATTCTTGAATTCTTGCTGGAATATCTGTTGCATAACACTTAATATATGACCTCCCTTTTAATTAGAGAGGTTTCAGGATTTAAATGGTTGGGCCCCATATATTAATGACTAAGCCACATAATATATATAAATGTGCCACCTTTCACTCATAGTATAAGAATCATAGTTTTTAAATTTGGGAGGCTGCCACGTTAAGCCTCCTTAAACATATCCAAATTTTCACCCCTTAATTAACTTATTAATCCCCCACTAATCCAATAATTAACCAATTATTCACATAATTAAGAATTATCTCAAATTACTTAAAATACTACTCACTTGACACACTTTATGTACCCTACTATCATGGTGATGTGGTACCTTGTATGGCACTAGTCCATAAATACCGGGTATTGTAGCTCGGACCGTATTTTATACCAAATCGACAACCTTCAACGGCTTTGATTCGTTTACCCTTTATCTTTCATGACACTTACTTATCACCTATTATAAATAGAATAAAAGCTCATAAACTCAAAAATAATCTCATCTCCGAGTGTACGTCGATTAACTTATGACAAAACTTTAACGTACAAAATGTGGAATGTAACAATTAGGGAGGGATTCATGGTTTTAGCTCAGTTAAGCATTTTATCAAGCCGTATGTGTGAAATTTAAACTACAAGGTTTCTATGGTGAATCCTTTCACCCCACAACAAATCATTTACCATTTTTAGTTCAACAACCTCCACACTTAAGAATCATACTTCTTATTACCTACTTTTAGTCCAAATCCCGAAATTTTCTGCCTAGGGGTAGAATGTTACCTCTTAGATGAAGATCTAGTGATTGGTTTCCTTGATTCTTGAAGATTTGGGCAAGAACGGATGATTTTCATGCTAGGTATTCTCCATCTCTCTCTAAAATACTCTCACTTCTCTCTAAAAATCAAAGTTTTACCTTGCAAAATGACCCCCTAAGGCCTTATATCTAAATTGGGTCGGATAAGAAAATTTCCAAAAATGACCCCCAAAATCAATTTTGTGGTGTAATTATGTGGTAGCAGAATAAGTATGTGGCCAGCGGAATGTGCACAAAATGGCATATCAATTTCGTGATGCAATTATGTGATAGAAGAATCAATAGGTGGCCATCGGAATGGCCACAAAATGGTTTTCAAATTTTGGGTTGCTTCTGGTCCATTCCACGATGACATTTTGCTATAGCATAATCATTCCGCGGCCATTATGCGATAGCAGAATCATTATATGGCCAGTAGAATGACCACAAAATTATTTGAAAATTTGCCAACTTTCGGCTTCACTCCGTGATGGATATGCGGTCCGCGGAGTGATTTTGCGGTCGCACAATGGACCGCAGAAATGCCATTTTCTGCAACTATTTACCTCTAACTCCCCAATGCATTGTACAACCCAAACATTTTGCATCGTGACTCATTTTCAACAACTTTCAAATACATTAGCCTACCTCGGCACCACGAAACACCGGGTTATAGGTAATATTTTATGGGGCCTTACAAGTAGTGACGAGGTAAGTCAAGACATTTAGTAGTCAAGGAAAATCTGAACAAAGTTTTAATATAAAGCTACCAGAGAAAAGAATATCAAGATAAGGCTAACAATGTAGAGAACGTTAATATAAGCTAACTACTGAAATAGACGCAACATATAACAACATGAAGTAAACATGTGATAAAGCCGCAAAATAATCATTATAGAAATAGAAATAAGGGAGAAGCAAAGTAAGGAAAACAAATGATGGTCTAAATAATCAAGACATTTCAAAATGAGATTTCCAACAAGAATCACCCTGAGGTACCACACTTCAAAATCACAAATCACAAATCATAATTCATAAGTATTCATTATATCGCCGCTTGAGTCTTATATTGGATTTTATAAAACATTATTCCCAAAATAGCTTCACGCGCTTTAGGCCCCTTATCTCGTCGCATGGCTTCAAGTAATCTCCCTTAGTAGCAACACGCTTATCAATCCCACCTTATCTCGCTGCATGTGCATCAATATCACCACCCTTATACCGCCGCATGCCGCATTACATCACAACACAATAATCAACTCATACCACACTTGCCCATGTACCACAACATTGCCAAAACAACAATACCAATAACACAACCAACATAGCCAATGGCTCAACAACAATGTATACAAGAGTCTCGACAATAACCTAATGAAACGGAAGAATAAACTCAACCAAGAAAGATGTTCCATGTATATTAACTACAAATTAAATGAAAAAAAGGGTAAACTCAACAATGGAAAATATAGCATGTACTAACCAATTCGATAAAATGCAAGCAAGGATAATGTCAACAATGAAGGATATAACATGTGATAACAACTTCAAATAAATGCAAATATGAACAATCCAAGATTCTAAAACTGATCAATGTCAGCATATAATCCCGTGTACACACTTGTCACTCATGTACACATCTTTCACATAAATCAAATAGTGCAATTTAACCCAAATCATACGGGGTAGTTCCTCCACTCAATGTTAGGCAACATACTTACCTTAACTAGGCCAAATCATCACTCTTAAATGGCCTTTCCTTTAGATTTCACCTCCACACAACTCTAATCTAACCCAAAACGATCTAATAATATCAAACAATGCAAGAGAAACCAATTCCGATAAATAATCTCATGATCTTTACACAATTTCCCAAAAGTCAACAAAAGTAAACCCCAACCAAGCCCAGTCCTATCACGAACCCAATTTCCCTTTGTAGGATGACGTGATGGCACCTAGTCACTAAGACTAGGTAAGCCTAACATACTTGCAATATTAACTGAGAATTTATAAAGAACCTTTAAATAACACAACCATTATCATATAAAGAATCTCCGTAACTCAACAGAAACACAACTTTCCAAAATCCAGCGAATACAAGTCACAAGCTATATAAGATGGTACTGAACATGCCTATACATCAGTGTCTATAAAACTATATGAAGAGAAAATAGACTAGATAGAAGGTGACTCTGAGGCCTAAGGACGCCAGCATGTATACCTTGTAGTCTCCAAACTGGGCTAGTCTCACTGGTGCTTGGACGGTAGGAGGTATTTGGATCTGCAAAAACAGATGTGCAAAAGTATATCATGAGTACACCATAACGGTACCGGTAAGTGCCAAGCCTAACCTCGGTAGAGTAGTGACGAGGTCAGGTCAAGGCCCTACTGGAATAAATAAGAAGCTGGATAAGTATATAACAGTGAAATAATGATAGCAATAGAAATGATAAATTAAAGAAATACACAAAGATTAGCTACACTAAACTAAGGCAAATAATGCATCACGAAAGGAAAACAAGTAATTCTATGACACGGAGAAATGCAACATAACACAAGTGAAGTAATAGAAAAGTATTAACAAGAATCACTGCTGCGGTACCACCTCGTAGTCTCAAATCACAAAATATTTCACAATCTTTCCTTATATTACCGAGTATCCTTGCATTTAGTTATGAAAATCATTTTTCCCAAAATAGCATCCCGCATTTTAGCCAACCTTATCTTACCGCGTAGATTCAAGTAGTTCACATAGTAGCAACACGCGTATCAAGCCCACCTTATCTTACCGCATGCGTTTCAACCCCAAGCCTTATACCACTACATTCATATCAATATCACAACGTATCACAAATCGCACCTCAAGTGCCCAATATCACAACTTGCCAACGAAATCAACAATAATCGTGTTTTTACAATAAATAGCCCGTGGCTTCACCGCAATATGCACAAGAGTCTCACAATAATATCCGGAAGTGAATAACTAACTCAACAAGAATAGTATTCCACAACTTTACAACCTTTCCTTAATGTAAATCGCGACTTTTGTAACTGAATACCAATTTCAACAATAAGTTGTTCCAAAAATAACAACTTCAAGTAAAGAACTCAATGGTTAAATCATATATATAGGAATCAAGGAAACAATACTTCAACTGAACATGTAAAGGCAATTAATAAGTAACAGATAAGAAAAGTAGAGCACGAGAAGATAGGCTAATAATGATGATGATTATAACATGTTAGGGTAACACATTAAGACATGAAAGGAATCTACATAGCTAAATCCGGTAATTTTCCATATTTAGCCCGTGTACACACTCGTCACCTAGCGTACACTGCTTTTACATACCTCACTTAACGCAAACCAACACCAACCCTAATGGGTTATTCCCCCTCACAATGTTAAGCAAGATACTTACCTTATAACACGCTAACTCAATCCACTAGTAAGCCCTTCCATCGATTACCCAACTCCGTACGCCTCGAATCTAACAAAAATAACTTCATACCATAAATATAAACTATATAAAACTAGTTCGAACAATAAAGTTATGATCTTTACAAAGAAACGAAAAGTCAACCTGGGCACGTTACTTGGACCCTGACATAAATTCAAAAATCTGAACACCCATTCTGTTATCAGTCCAACCATACAAGAATTACTCAAATCGTATTTTAAATACCTAAAATTTAGCCTAAGAAGTTTTCACAAAACGTTTCAACTCAAATCACTAATTAAATGATAAAAATAACAACAGATATGCGTAATATAACCAATATCGATTTAGAATCTCTTACCACGATGAATTTCTTGAAAATCTCTCAGAGGTTCGCCAAAAACCGAGCTCTCTAGGTCGGAAAATGAATAATGAAATAAAACCCTCAAACTTAGCCCTTTTTTGCCGAGCGATTTCGCTTTTGCAGACAAGGATTCGAATCTGCGATGCCCCACATACGGAAAATCCATCGCAGGTGCGGTTCCAACTAATGTACTGAAGGCTCACACCTACGGAGCCATAAGCGTTTCTGCACAAGCACATTTGCGCAGGGTCCTCCACTTCTGCGACCCCCAGTTTGGATATCTCATTCCACTAATGTGATACATTCCCCGAATCAGAGAGTCTGCTTCTGCGAACACATTACCGCACCTGCAGTCCCAGTTGGGCAAGGACAACTTTGCTTCTACGGTGGCTCACTTGCGGCCCGAAATGCGCATGTGCGATCGCACCAGAGATTCAATAATGCCTAAGGTCCAAATTTGTTCCTGATTCAATCTGAATCACACCCGAGGCCCTCGAGACCCCGTCCGAACATACCAACAAGTTCCAAAACACATAAAGGACCTACTCGAGGACAAAAATCACATCAAACAATATTGATTCTATGCATCACAACCCAATTCAAACCAATTGAAACCATGAACTTTCGAATTCCAAAGTTAATGCCGATTCATACCAAAACAACTCTGATTTACTTCAAATTTTGCACACAAGTCATAAATGACATGACAGACCTAGTCCAACTTCCGGAATCAAAATCCGACCCTGATATCAATAAAGTCAACTCCCTATCAAACTTTCCAACATTCCAAACTTTCAACTTTCTAACTTTCGCCAATTCAAGCCGAAACGACCGACCTTCAAATCAATATCCGAACATGATCCTAAGTGCAAAATTACAATACGGAGCTATTGGAACTGTCAAATTCCATTCCCGAGTCATCTTCACAAAAGTCAAACTACGGTCCACTATTTCAACTTAAGCGTCCAATGTAGGGACTAAGTGTCCCATTTCACTCTGAAACTCACCCAAAACCAAAACCAAACACCCCAGAAAGACAAATAACCACTATATAACATAGATGAGGCTATAATTAGGGGATCAAGGCTAAAATACGCAGAACGACTGACCGGATCATTACAAGTCAACCACGGGTCTGCCCAGTAAAAACCCGAGTCCAAGCATAGATCTCGACTACCCATAACCCCACGAGTCCATATATGTTTTTAAGTTTCAAATCCAAATCGGATTTTACTCTCAAATCTCAAATATTGTTTTTTCATAACATATACAAAATCTCTAAATCCTTCTACTAAATTCCTTGTATTAGAGGTTTAATCTCTTAACTATTCATGCAATAAATTTAAATAGATTAAGATCAGTTACCAAACTGTTGTAAGTAAAAATCCCTCATAAAAATCTCCTCTTACCGAGTCTAGGGTTCTAAAATATGATAAATGAAGCTAAGTCCCGGTTGCTTCAAGTGCAGAAACCGCAAATGCAACCTTGGGTTCCCATTTGCGAACCCTTGTAATTGTGAAACAGGGATCGCAAAAGCAAACCCTGATAGTCCATTCAGATGTCGCAATTGTGACTAAGGCTTCGCAATTGTGATGGTAGCCTTCTTCGCAAAAGCGACACAATGGTCACAAATAGGACCAAATCCAACTTTGTTTGGTCTTTGAAAATGCGATAAGGGCATCGCATCTACAACATCTTAACCTCTCCTGCCCTATTCGCTATGACAGATGTAGGACCAACAACCTGTAACCAGGTCAATCCAATCTGAAATATGTCTGAAACTCAGCTCAGCCCTCGGGGCCCTACACAAATTATTCATACAAGTCTAAAAACATCGTACAAACTCGCTCGCACCATCAAAGCACCGAAATAAAATCTAGAACCACCAATCGGACATCAAAATGTATGAAATTCCACCATGAACTCAAGAATCACTACCAAGTATCTGATTCCTATCAAACCAACTCGAATGACACCAAATTTTGCATACAAGTTCCAAATGATAAAACGAACCTATTCCACGTCCCAAAGCCAAAATCTGAACCCGATTGGTATAAAGTAAACCTACAATAAAACTTAAGAAATTTCAAAACCTTTAAATTGCCAACATTCGGCTAAAATAGCCAAACTAGGTTAGGAACCTTCGAATTCAATTTTGGGCACACGCCTAATTACAAAATAAATATACGAACCTATTGGATCCCTCAAAACACTGCTTCCAGGTCGTTTTCACAAAAGTCAAATCTCGATCAATATTTCTAACTTAAGATTCTAGACTAAGAACAAAAAGGGCCAAATCAACCAAAAACCATCCCGAAGCGAAACCAACAATCCCCACAAGTCATAAATCCACAAATACACATGTGTGAAACATAAATTGGCAAAACGGGGTTCAAATAGACAAAACGGTTGGTCAGGTCATTACAGGTTCACCACTGGCTTGCCCAATGGCAATGTTGGGCGCCATCACGGTCCAAAGTGTGATTTGGGTGATGAAAGTGATTGTATGTTATTAAGTGGGGCATTTGACCCAGGAACCTAGAGTGTGTTAAGAGTGTGTGTAGTTGATGATATCTCTGTGAAATTATTACTTGACATGTATATTTGACATATAAGCATAAAAAGTATTTTCCTAATGCTAGACGGTAATAGGACATTTGATGACTTGGAATATATATTGACATTTAGGCATAGAGATGTATCTGCCTCATGCTAACTTGTAAATGAAAAGGAATATTTGTAGTTGGAAGTGTGGAAAATCACAGTTCTTGATAAATTCATATATTCGTGATTCCGTGAAAGATTTGGACTTTAGTTGTTACACTTGTAAAGCATGTCTACGTTTCCCGTATTTGTGATCGAGCTGAATACGAAACCGTTGAGTTATTTACTATTAATGGCATTATCACATCCTTCATTATTGTACCCTATTTTGCACGAGTCAAAACAAGATTCAACTTGTGGTTTCCCTGTTGATGATAAAAGAGAGTCGCCACCTAGTATTTTAAGGCATACTAGGGTACCTATTTAATTACTAAGGTCATTTCTTTATTAGTCTGCTAACCAGTGAGACTTTGGGTAACGGTTATTGTTCTTCTAAGGGGAAGTTGTTAGGCACCATCTACCTGAGGTATATCTATAGGACTTAGACTAGATTTAAAGAATTAGTTGTCTCTATTCTTCTTAACTAGTGTTTGGGGGGTACTACATACTGTATATATCTAATTTAGAACTTGTTATTAGAAAAGAGGATGTGTAGTTTTGAAAGGATATAAGTTTATAAAAGTCTTGAAGATAATATTTGTATGTATATGTGCATGAAAGAGTTTTGGGGAATTGTACAAAATGTTTATGTTTATAAAATATGTGAGATGGGGGCTAAGTTATAAAAAATGATTTGCATTTAAAGACTGTGGCCATTTATGTAACTCTAATAAGGATATTGTAAAACAGGGTCTAAAATATACCTTTCGTTTTCATATTTCATTGTTACTTTGAAGAAATCGTTGGGAGGCCTTTTAAAACTAGGCAGCGGCACTTGTATAGGAATACTCGATTTAGAAGGCCAATTTCGGGTTCCATTTATGTTTTTTGAAAGAGAAGACTATCCCTTGCAAAAGCTGTTTTTGATTCCAAAAGACTTCGTAAAAGTTGTAAGTACGGATTAATAGTATAAACAACATATGATTAAAGAATTAAGATTATCTACTACTAGGTCTAACGTTTATTTTAATCCTATGTTTTCAGGCTTGCCTAGATTATCGACATGATTCAAAATATAGAGTAAAATATTCAATCAAATATGGTAAGTGTTATATACAAGCGTAAAATAATAATGAACGTAAATAAAGCAGTAGAGAGGAAGTAGTGACTTTGGTTTGGGCCTGAAGAGAGGTAGGCCCAACAAATAGTAGAAGCGGACATCAGCAAACTTCAGACTTTCAAATGCACAGGTATAGGACTTGGGCCTGAGTTCTTTGAGAAATCGGCAGGTCCAATGGTAATACATGTTCAAAAAGAAAGAAATAATGTCATTAGATATGCTACTCTAGGTGTAGAATCATACTTGAATTAAACTAGTAAAGGCCCAACAAATTATTACAAACAATAGGAATAATCAAGAATATGAAAATCATACCAATGTGGGGTCACATATGTTAAAATGATTCATATTTAAAACCTTTTGTTGTCATTAAAAACTAAACCTAAACAGAGTAATGAATGTCAATAGGTTAGAGGCTAAGGGTAGAATTCCATTCAAGGCCAAAGCACTCTTTGGATCCCTAAAAATATACACAGGACACTGTCTGCAAAACCTATAAGAAAATATAACCGTAATATATAAATCGGGACAGGATTCCCGACATCCTTATAAAACAAAATAACATATATAGAATGTGACTCGGGCAATACTCCTAGAGGAAGTGGAGCTCACCAACCAAAAGCTGATATCTGGAGGCAGCCTATAGTGGATGCTCCTCACCTCCCCAATCTACACCTGCATGGCATGAAACACAGCGCCCCAGGAAAAGGGACGTCAGTACGAAGAATGTACCAAGTATGTAAGGCCGAAATAAAACGTAATAATAAGATACTATCTCAGGGAGGGATAAAACTAAATTTATAACCTCAGACTTGTAGCTAAGGGCCATAATATATAGAATAAGACCCATCTCGTATATATAAATAAAACTATATTATAATAGTTATGATTACATCATTCTCGTGACAGTAACTTCCTAATTGATCAGTGGTAACGGCCAGACCAGCCGTAGCACGGTGGTAAATGCATGACTGCCTGACTCGCCATAGCTCGGTGGCAAATGTGTAACTACCCAACCGGTGTTGCTCGGTGGTAAATGTGTAACTGCCTAACCGGACGTGGCTCGGTGGTAAATGACGATGCATATAATACCATTATGAACATTAATATCTTTATCAAATACATCAATAGGCAACTAGATACATACTTAGATATGCTTGAATATCATTTTATAGGAATGAATAACGTAAACCTTCATAGTTACTTAGAGTAGAACCACTTATGAAATAACATTACATTTACATATCGTTACTTGGATCATGCAAAAAGGAAAGAAGGGATAGCCTTAATATACCTGATCCAGTTCTCTAGACAATCCTTCCAACACACGACAATTGCGACAAAACTCGTGATGGCAAGATCGGAGTAGGAAAAAATCCGTATGATATTCTTAAGAAAAATTATATCGGGCTTCTTTAGCGTCACGTTGTTAAGATGCTTAAGGAATTTCTTCTAAGTGAATTCTTGAATTCTTGCTGGAATATCCGTTGCATAACACTTAATACATGACCTCCCTTTGAATTAGATAGGTTTCAGGCTTTAAATGGTTGGGCCCCATATATTAATGACTAAGCCACATAATATATATAAATGTGCCACCTTTCACTCATAGTATAAGAATCATAGTTTTTAAATTGGGGAGGCTGCCACGTTAAGCCTCCTTAAACATATCCAAATTTTCACCCCCTTAATTAACTTATTAATCCCCCACTAATCCAATAATTAACCAATTATTCACATAATTAAGAATTATCTCAAATTACTTAAAATACTACTCACTTGACACACTTTATGTACCCTACTATCATGGTGATGTGGTACCTTGTATGGCACTAGTCCATAAATATCGGGTATTGTAGCTCGGACCGTATTTTATACCAAATCGACAACCTTCAACGACTTTGATTCGTTTACCCTTTATCTTTCACGACACTTACTTATCACCTATTATAAATAGAATAAAAGCTCATAACCTCAAAAATAATCTCATCTCCGAGTGTACGTCGATTAACTTATGACAAAACTTTAACGTACAAAATGTGGAATGTAACAATTAGGGAGGGATTCATGGTTTTAGCTCAGTTAAGCATTTTATCAAGCCATATGTGTGAAATTTCAACTACAAGGTTTCTATGGTGGAATCTTTTCACCCCACAACAAATCATTTACCATTTTTAGTTCAAAAACCTCCACACTTAAGAATCATACTTCTTATTACCTACTTTTAGTCCAAATCCCGAAATTTTATGCCTAGGGGTAGAACGTTACCTCTTAGATGAAGATCTAGTGATTTGTTTCCTTGATTGTTGAAGATTTGGGCAAGAACGGATGATTTTCATGCTAGGTATTCTCCTTCTCTCTCTAAAATACTCTCACTTCTCTCTAATAATCAAATTTTTACCTTGCACAATGACCCCCTAAGGCCTTATATCTAAATTGGGTCGGATAAGAAAATTTCCAAAAATGACCCCCAAAATCAATTTTGTGGTGTAATTATGTGGTAGCAGAATAAGTATGTGGCCAGCGGAATGTGCACAAAATGGCATATCAATTTCGTGATGCAATTCTGTGATAGAAGAATCAATAGGTGGCCATCGGAATGGCCACAAAATGGTATTCAAATTTTGGGTTGCTTCTAGTCCATTCCACGATGACATTTTGCGATAGCATAATCATTCCGCGGCCATTATGCGATAGCAGAATCATTATATGGCCAGTAGAATGACCACAAAATTATTTGAAAATTTGCCAACTTTCGGCTTCACTCCGTGATGGATATGCGGTCCGCGGAGTGATTTTGCGGTCGCACAATGGACCGCAGAAATGCCATTTTCTGNCTGCAACAATTTACCTCTAACTCCCCAATGTATTGTACAACCCAAACATTTTGCACCGTGACTCATTTTCAATAACTTTCAAATGCATTAGCCTACCTCGGCACCACGAAACACCGGGTTATAGGTAATATTTTACGGGGCCTTACAAGTAGTGACGAGGTAAGTCAAGACATTTAGTAGTCAAGGAAAATCTGAACAAAGTTTAATATAAAGCTACCAGAGAAAAGAATATCAAGATAAGGCTAACAATGTAGAGAGCGTTAATATAAGCTAACTACTGAAATAGACGCAACATATAACAACATGAAGTAAACATGTGACAAAGCCGCAAAATAATCATTATAGAAATAGAAATAAGGGTGAAGCAAAGTAAGGAAAACAAATGATGGTCTAAATAATCAAGACATTTCAAAATGAGATTTCCAACAAGAATCACCCTGAGGTACCACACTTCAAAATCACAAATCACAATTCATAATTCATAAATATTCATTATATCGCCGCTTGAGTCTTATATTGGATTTTATAAAACATTATTCCCGAAATAGCTTCACGCGCTTTAGGCCCCTTATCTCGTCGCATGGCTTCAAGTAATCTCCCTTAGTAGCAACACACTTATCAATCCCACCTTATCTCGCTGCATGTGCATCAATATCACCACCCTTATACCACCGCATGCCGCATTATGTCACAACACAATAATCAACTCATACCACACTTGCCCATGTACCACAACATTGCCAAAACAACAATACCAATAACACAACCAACATAGCCAATGGCTCAACAACAATGTATACAAGAGTCTCGACAATAACCTAATGAAACGGAAGAATAAACCTAACCAAGAAAGATGTTCCATGTATATTAACTACCAATTAAATGAAAAAAAGGGTAAACTCAACAATGGAAGATATAGCATGTACTAACCAATTCAATAAAATGCAAGCAAGTATAATGTCAACAATGAAGGATATAACATGTGATAACAACTTCAAATAAATGCAAATATGAACAAGCCAAGATTCTAAAACTGATCAATGTCAGCATATAAGCCCGTGTACATACTTGTCACTCGTGTACACACCTTTCACATAAATCAAATAGTGAAATTTAACCCAAATCATATGGGGTAGTTCCTCCACTCAAAGTTAGGCAAGATACTTACCTTAACTAGGCCAAATCATCACTCTTAAATGGCCTTTCCTTTAGAATTGACCTCCACACGACTCTAATCTAACCCAAAACGACCTAATAATATCAAACAATGCAAGAGAAACCAATTCCGATAAATAATCTCATGATCTTTACACAATTTCCCAAAAGTCAACCAAAGTAAACCCCAAGAAAGCCCAGTCATGTCACGAACCCAATTTTCCTTTGTAGGATGTCGTGATGGCACCTAGTCACTAAGACTAGGTAAGCCTAACATACATGCAATATTAACTGAGAATTTATAAAGAACCTTTAAGTAACACAACCATTATCTTATAAAGAAACTCCGTAACTCAACAGAAACATAACTTTCCAAAATCCAGCGAATACAAGTCACAAGCTATATAAGATGGTACTGAACATCCCTATACATCAGTGTCTATAAAAAGATATAAAGAGAAAATAGACTAGATAGAAGGTGACTCTGAGGCCTAAGGACACCAGCATGTATACCTTGAAGTCTCCAAACTGGGCTCGTCTCACTGGTGCTTGGACGGTAGGAGGTATTTGGATCTGCAAAAACGGATGTGCAAAAGTATATCATGAGTACACCACAACGGTATCGGTAAGTGCCAAGCCTAACCTCGGTAGAGTAGTGACGAGGTCAGGTCAAGGCCCTACTGGAATAAATAAGAAGCTGGATAAGTATATAACGGTGAAATAATGATAGCAATAGAAATGATAAATTAAAGAAATACACAAAGATTAGCTACACTAAACTAAGGCAAATAATGCATCACGAAAGGAAAACAAGTAATTCTATGACACGGAGAAATGCAACATAACACAAGTGAAGTAATAGAAAAGTATTAACAAGAATCACTGCTGAGGTACCACCTCGTAGTCTCACATCACAAAATATTTCATAATCTTTCCTTATATTACCGCGTATCCTTGCATTTAGTTATGAAAATCATTTTTCCCAAAATAGCATCCCGCATTTTAGCCAACCTTATCTTACCGCGTAGATTCAAGTAGTTCACATACTAGCAACACGCGTATCAAGCCAACCTTATCTTACCGCGTGCATTGCAACCCCAAGCCTTATACCATCGCATGCATATCAATGTCACAACGTATCACAAATCGCACCTCAAGTGCCCAATATCACAACTTGCCAACGAAATCAACAATAATGGTGTTTTCACAATAAATAGCCCATGGCTTCACCGCAATATGCACAAGAGTCCCACAATAATATCCGGAAGTGAATAACTAACTCAACAAGAATAGTATTCCACAACTTTACAACCTTTCCTTAATGTTAATCTCGACTTTTGTAACTGAATACCAATTTCAACAATAAGTTGTTCCAAAATTAACATCTTCAAGTAAAGAACTCAATGGTTAAATCATGTATATAGGAATCAAGGAAACAATACTTCAACTGAACATGTAAAGGCAATTAATAAGTAACAAATAAGAAAAGTAGAGCACGAGAAGATAGGCTAATAATGATGATGATTATAACATGTTAGGGTAACTCAATTAAGACATGAAAGGAATCTACATAGCTAAATCCAGTAAATTTCCATATTTAGCCCGTGTACACACTCGTCACCTAGCGTACACTGCTTTCACATATCTCACTTAACGCAAACCAACACCAACCCTAATGGGTAATTCCCCCTCACAAAGTTAAGCAAGACAATTACCTTATAACATGCTAACTCAATCCACTAGTAAGCCCTTCCATCGATTACCCAACTCCAGATGACTCGAATCTAACAAAAATAACTTCATACCATAAATATAAAATATAGAAAACTAGTTCGAACAATAAAGTTACGATCTTTACAAAGAAACAAAAAGTCAACCTGGGCACGTGACTTGTACCCTGACATAAATTCAAAAATCTGAACACCCATTCTATAATCAGTCCAACCATACAAGAATTACTCAAATCGCATTTTAAATACCCAAAATTTAGCCTAAGAAGTTTTCACAAAAATGTTCAACTCAAATCACTAATTAAATGATAAAAATAATAATAGATATGTGTAATATAACCAATATCGATTTAGAATCTCTTACCATGAGGAATTTCTTGAAACTCTCTCAGAGGTTCGCCACAAACCGAGCTCTCTAGGTCGGAAAATGAATACTGAAATCAAACCCTCAAACTTAGCCCTTTTCTTCCCAGCGATTTCGCTTTTGCGGGCAAGGGGTCGAATCTGCGATGTCCCACATACGGAAAATCCATCGTAGGTGCGGTTCCATCTAATGTACTGAAGGCCCACACCTACGGAGCCATAAGTGTTTCTGCACAAGCGCATCCGCGCAGGGTCGTCCACTTCTGCGACCCCGGGATGGATATCTCATTCCACTTATGTGATACATTCCTCGCATCAGAGAGTCTGCTTCTGCGGACAAATGACCGCACCTGCAGTCCCAGCTGGGCAAGGCAAACTTCGCTTCTATGGTGCCTCACTTGCGGCCCGAAATGCGCATGTGCGATCGCACCAGAGATTCAACAATGCCTAAGGTCCAAATTTGTTCCTGATTCAATCTGAATCACACCCGAGGCCCTCGAGACCCCGTCCGAACATACCAACAAGTTCCAAAACACATAAAGGACCTACTCGAGGACAAAAATCACATCAAACAATATTGATTCTATGAATCACAGCCCAATTCAAGCCAATTGAAACCATGAACTTTCGAATTCCAAAGCTAACGCCGATTCATACCAAAACAACTCTGATTTACTTCAAATTTTGCACACAAGTCATAAATGACATGACAGACCTAGTCCAACTTCCGGAATCGAAATCCGACCCTTATATCAATAAAGTCAACTCCCTATCAAACTTTCCAACCTTCGAAACCTTCAACTTTCTAACTTTCGCCAATTCAAGCCGAAACGACCTACCTTCAAATCAATATCCGAACACGCTGCTACTTCCAAAATCACCATACAGAGCTATTGGAACCGTCAAATTTCATTCCCGAGTCATCTTCACAAAATTCAAACTAGGGACTAAGTGTCACATTTCACTCTGAAACTTACCCAAAACCAAAACCAAACACCCCAGAAAGACAAATAACCACTATATAACATAGATGAGGCTATAATTAGGGGATCAAGGCTAAAATACTCAGAACGACTGACCGGATCATTACAAGTTAACCCCGGGTCGGCCCAATCAAAACCCGAGTCCAAGAATAGATCTCGACTACACACAACCCCACGAGTCCATATATGTTTTGTTAGTTTCAAATCCGAATCGGATTTTACTCTCAAATCTAAAATATTTATTTTTCAAAAAATATACAAATTCTCCAAAACCTTCTACTAAATTCCTTGTATTAGAGGTTTAATCTCTTAACTAATCATGCAATAAATTTAAATAGATTAAGATCAGTTACCAAATTGTTGTAAGTAAAAATCCCTCCTAAAAATCTCCTCTTACGAGTCTAGGGGTCTAAAATATGATAAATGAAGCTAAGTCCCGGTTTCTTCAGGTGCAGAAACCGCAAATGCAACCTTGGGTTCGCATTTGCGAACCCTTGTAATTGTGAAACAAGGATCGCAAAAGCAAACCCTGATAGCCCATTCAGATGTCGTAATTGCGACTAAGGCATCACAATTGTGATGGTAGCCTTCTTCGCAAAAGCGACACAATGGCCACAAATAGGACCAAATCCAACTCTGTTTGGTCTTTGAAAATGCGATAAGGGCATCGCATCTACGACACCTTGACCTCTCCTGCCATATTCGCTATACAACTGTAGGACCAACAACCTGTAACCAGCTCAATCCAATCTGAAACACGTCCGAAACTCACCTTAGCCCTCGGGACCCTACAAATATTATTCATAAAAGTCTAAAAACATTGTACAAACTCGCTCGCACCATCAAAGCACCGAAATAAAATCTAGAACCACGAATCGGACATCAAAATGCATGACATTGCACCATGAACTCAAGAATCACTACCAAGCATCCGATTCCTATCAAACCAACTCGAATGACACCAAATTTTACATACAAGTTCCAAATGATAAAACGAACCTATTCCACGTCCCAAAACCAAAATCTGAACCTGATTGGTATAAAGTAAACCTACAATAAAACTTAAGAAATTTCAAAACCTTTAAATTGCCAACATTCGGCTAAAATAGCCAAACTAGGTTAGGAACCTCCGAATTCAATTTCGGGCACACGCCTAATTCCAAAATAAATAAACGAACCTATTGGAACCCCCAAAACACCGCTTTCAGGTCGTTTTCACAAAAGTCAAATCTCGATCAATATTTCTAACTTAAGATTCTAGACTAAGAACGAAAAGGGCCAAATCAACCAAAAACCTTCCCGAAGCAAAACCAACAATCCCTGCAAGTCCTAAATCCACAAATACACATGGGTGAAACATAAAAAGGGAAAACGGGGCTCAAATAGACAAAACGGTCGGTCAGGTCATTACAGGTTCACCACTGGCTTGCCCAATGGCAATGTTGGGCGCCATTACGATCCAAAGTGTGATTTGGGTGATGACAGTGATTGTATGTTATTAAGTGGGGTATTTGATCCAGGAACCTGGAGTGTGCTAAGAGTGTGTGTAGTTGATGATATCTCTATGAAATTATTACTTGACATGTATATTTGACATATAAGCATAAAAAAGCATTTTCCTCATGCCTGACGGTAATAGGACATTTGATGACTTGGAATGTATATTGACATTTAGGCATAGAGATGTATTTGCCTCATGCTAACATGCAAATGAAAAGGCATATTTGTAGTTGAAAGTGTGGAAAATCACAGTTCTTGATAAATTCATATTTTCGTGATTCCGTGAAAGATTTGGACTTTAGTTGTTACACTTGTAAAGCATGTCTACGTTTCCCGTATTTGTGATCGAGCTAAATACGAAACTGTTTGAGTTAATTACTGTTAATGGCATTATCACATCCTTCATTATTGCACCCTATTTTGCATGAGTCAAAACAAGATTCAACTTGTGGTTTCCCTGTTGATGATAAAAGAGAGTCGCCACCTAGTATTTTAAGGCATACTAGGGTACCTATTTAATTACTAAGGTAATTTTTTTATTAGTTTGCTAACCGGTGAGGCTTTGGGTAACGGTTATTGTTCTTCTAAGGGGAAGGTGTTAGGCACCATCTACCTGAGGTAGCTCTATAGGACTTAGACTAGATTTAAATGATTACTTGTCTCTATTCTTCTTAACTAGTGTTTGGGGGGTACGACATACTGTATATATCTAATTTAGAACTTGTTATTAGAAAAGAGGATGTGTAGTTTTGAAAGGATATTAGTTTATAAAAGTCTTGAAGATAATATTTGTATGTATATATGCATGAAAGAGTTTTGGGGTATTGTATAAAATGTTTATGTTTATAAAACATGTGAGATGGGGGCTAAGTTATAAAAAACGATTTGTATTTAAAGACTGTGGCCATTTATGTAACTCTAATAAGGATATTGTAAAACTGGGTCTAAAATATACCTTTCGTTTTCATATTTCATTTTTACTTTGCAGAAATCGTTGGGAGGCCTTTTAAAACAGGGCAGCGGCACTTGTATAGGAATACTCGATTTAGAAAGCCAATTTCGGGTTCCATTTATGTTTTTTGAAAGAGAAGACTATCCCTTGCAAAAGCTGTTTTTGATTCCAAAAGACTTCGTAAAAGTTGTAAGTACGAATTAATAGTATAAACAACATATGATTAACGAATTAAGATTATCCACTACTAGTTCTAGCGTTTATTTTAATCCTATGTTTTTAGGCTTGCCTAGATTATCGACATGATTCAAAATATAGAGTAAAATATTCAATCAAATATGGTAAGTGTTATATACAAGCGTAAAACAATAATGAACGTAAATAAAGCAGTTGAGAGGAAGTAGTGACTTTGGTTTGGGCCTGAAGAGAGGTAGGCCCAACAAATAGTAGAAGCAGACATCAGCAAACTTCAGACTTTCAAATGCACAGGTACAGGACTTGGGCCTGAGTTCTTTGAGAAATCGGCAGGTCCAATGGTAATACATGTTCAAAAAGAAAGAAAGAATGTCATTATATATGCCACTCTAGGTGTAGAATCATACTTGAAATAAACTAGTAAAGGCCCAACGAATTATAACAAACAATAGGAATAATCAAGATTATGAAAATCATACCAATGTGGGGTCACATATGTTAAAATCATTCATATTTAAAACCTTTTGTTGTCATTAAAAACTAAACCTAAAGAGAGTAATGAATGTCAATAGGTTAGAGGCTAAGGGTAGAATTCCATTCAAGGCCAAAGCACTCTTTGGATCCCTAACACTTCAAAGTTCCCAAGTATCTAAGGGCCCAGGGAAGTGCTTGTGTCAGAGAGAGTAACCCAACTAGTAACTAAACTCTACTCACAAATACCCCTAACCACTCACGCTCATTATTCCCTACAGGTCTAAGTTCTAATGGCAGACTTTCATTGCTAACACCAACATCACAGTGGTACCATACCACAAAACTGTAGATATATTTCCCATGATAATTAATGCAGAATACCGTAGGACTACAAGACAACCTATTCACATTGTTGTAACCACATTTCAAAAGCTAAGTGTATGATTCACTATGAATGACATGACATGTTAGGTATGATCAAAAGAAATCAACTTCAAGCATACATAGAGACAAGATCATCATCAGATATCTAATAGAAAACCAAACACATGAGATCACATGTTTTAGGAGTAAAGTAAATACATTTTGTAAAATCCATGCTCACAGATACACTTCTCCACAACAACTTTTAGTTAGATTAATCAAATATTGGTTTTAAATTAAGTCTGGTGTTCTAGCACACA
>AWOL01S0023900.1:0-14138 GCA_000715115.1 Nicotiana otophora
TTATAGACCAGACATAGAGACGTTTTAGCATTTTTTTGAGATAAACNATTCTTTGCAACTGGGGGAATAGTTTAAGTAAAAGATTTTTTTGACATTTAGTCCTGAAATGTACAAAATAAAAATGGAATAAGGTTACAACACGTGTGACGTGAAGTGAGGACAGAGAAAATATTTACTTGGAAGAGAGATAGCTGACTAAATTGGTGATTGGCAAAATCTACAAAATCTCAAAGTACACACCACATAGGAAAGACAAAAAATTCCTTATTTGGCTTTACTTTTTTGAATAAACAAAATCAAGGTATAATTTTGCATGATGGAATAAGAAGTGTAACAAGCATCTCTTTAGTTATCAAAGTCGACCTAAGATGAGTTTAGATAAGTATTCTATCTCTGTTTTACACATTCCACTTATTACCAACAAAATGGTGGTCAAATCTTGTTTGACACTATAGAAAAGTTTACACGTTAAGATAGAACATGGTCACCATGAATCAGGCCTAGCAGTGCTTATAGTCTAATGCAACAATCAATTAACAAATTTGCTAAAGGATTCGCAAATTCTTTAAGCACTCTTGTTCTTTAAGGAAACTAGGACAATAGGGGAGGATCGATTAGGGAGCTTATTGGACGTCTTGCCAAGGAATTTGGACTGTGATCATTTCTAAAAGATTTTGAGGAAATGCAACTTCAATGTAACCAACAACAGTTTGCACAAGCTGAAGGTAGTGGATAGTTAAGTGCATTTCTAGGAATTTGTTTTAGAAAAGGAAAGGAAGAGCAACGACAAACCATCCACCAATAAAAGAACGCAAGAAAGCAACAGGAATGTTAATAACCCTGTACTATCAAGAAAGAATCAACCCGAGACAACATATGCTTATCCTTTAGCTAAAAGGGAAGAGCTTGATGTACATCACATCATCTGTAGCTTGATAGAAATACAATATGGCCTTGCCGTCTGACTTCCCCTCTTTGATTGTTTCATAAACAGATTGACATGTTGAAATTGTTAAGTTATCAAGTTCTCTGCTGTTTGAACTTGAGAGAAATAAAGAAAGACGCCACATTGTACTAGTTACTTTCTTTACTAAAATGAGGAGTCGTATTCATTTAGCACTATGGGAAACAACCTCACGCGAGTCACTTCCCTTAACAATGTGATAAAGCATATCATTTCCCCTTCTTCATGAAAAATGAATTTCCCTTCGGAAAATAGACAAGCAATTTGGATTTAAATACAAACGTGAAAATTTCCATTTTGAGACCAAGAACCTGCAATATTGGCCATGTAAGATCCAAAAGACCATCCACAAGCAACAAAATTGTAGCCTTTTTTTCATATGGTCTAAAGGTTGTATCTTTATAGAGATGCATCACACAAAATATGTTCCTATGCTTTGCTTTTGAATGTAAACATTTGCTTTGGAGATATTGTTTTAAACTGACACAAAAAAAAAAAAATTGAATCGAAATCTTAATTAAACAAATCTCAAACCAAGTCGATAAGCATGTAGGTAAAAATTAGGAGAACTAAAAAAGCAGAAAACTTGCTCGGCCAACAAGCTAAATGACCAAATAACGAAGTTAAATGACATCTTTGAAATACTAAAAGTTACTAATACATGATCTAGTCTGCAACTGGAAAATAAACATATAGCGGAATTTTCCAGTTTAATAACATAAAGAAAAAAATATTGAGGAAGTAAATCAAATCGTCAAGCATATACCGAGCTAGTCTCATAGAGCCGAAACTTCTGGAGATATAAGGGTCTCGAGTCGTGTTGCTCATTGTTTTCAGGTTGTTGACTGCTCTCTGAACCCATATTCTCCGATCCCGAGCCTCAGGACCGGCAGTTTTATCTCAGTTGAGCACAAAATAGCAAAGAGATCGCTGGTTAACTCACTAACAGAAACCTTAACTGGTAACCTTCTTCTCCAAATATAAATAACCTGATATTGTCAATCAGAAGCGGAAAAAAAAACTTGGAAACTAAACTGTGGAGTGAAAACAAATCAGACACTATAAAAAAATAAATATGGAAGCGAGTAAAGCTGAAAAAAAGGAAAAGTTGAGCAAAAAGAGAAGTCAACACAGAGAGAAATAAGGAAGATGGAGAATGATTTGGAAGATTTCAGATCGGAAGAGGTAAGCAAGGGGACTAGAGCTCCGGCGTCTACATCCACATAAAACACGCAAATATTATTTATATTATTTATTTATTTGATTTGTACATATACAGCTAAGATATGCCGAAATTTTCAAATTGCCTTGTGTAAGGCCTCCATGATCTTGTCTTTAATTCCTTTTTCTACTTTTTTTCGTTCTTTCCATTCACTCGGTTGTCAATTCGAGTAATATATTTCCTTCTTTTTATAGGTGATGTTTAATAGATACGAAATTAAATTACTCTTGACACTTGCCAAAATTACCCTTGAAATTCTAGTCTTAAATATTATACTAGCATTTTTCGCTGAGGCATAATTTGAAAGTGACGAGAGCACCGTTATCGAATAAAAGTTTGAGCAAATATTGAAGTTGGAGCTGAACCTAAGCAGTGCACTAAAAGTCAAATTATGCTCCCTCAAATCAACCAATGCAGCTTCATAAGATTAAAATCTTAGGGTGCCGGTTAAAATATGTATACATATTATTTAAAATATATACACATATATATATACATACATTTATTCCGAAATTACCTGCGGCCAATGACCCCTACCCTAACAGTAGGTCCGCCTCTGTTTGTGGTCACAAGAGCATACTCACCCTTTCTTACAATCAATATTTTAAGAATTATCTCATAATTAAGAAAAAATAGAGCTTTTGGTAGAATCTAAAAAATGCACCTGGCTGTGGCAACAATTAGATTGCAGTGTCAAATTCATATCAAGCACATATATTTATTCAAAATCGTGACTTTCAAGTTTCAATATTGTATGTAGCAATAATTTTTATAATTTGCAAAGAAATTACTAGGTGTATAACTATACTAATCAGAGCCGAGGAGACAACTAACGTAGGCATGCTAACAAAATGATTGTGGACAACATGATCGTAAGACATTGAAAATGGGATTGTTTCTTAATGGTGAAATAAAAATTGACCTATGATTACTTTAATTAGCATTTCTTCTAAAGTCTTTGGAGTATATATAACAACTTGGAGGAATGGTATCAGGTATGTATACATACAGCTATGGTCCCTCCACTCGGAAAATAATAATTGATATACCTATATATATATATATATGCCAAATTTTCAATGGGAATATACCTATATATATGCCGTCCAATAATTGATATTTGATCCCATTCTCTATTCAGCAGCCAAACTACAGGATTTAGGCTTTTTCTTTTTCCCTAGTCAACTATACAAAACTTGTGAGGCAAGAAGATAAATGGATAAAAAATGGGTGGATTAAAAAAAACGGAGGATTTAAACTTTTGGGATCAACTTTAAAAGTTCTTAGTTTTAAATGGATGGATTTAAACTTTTAAAGTTACTAGTTTTAGAATACGCGCAACTATAATATTATTTGACTTCCTATATTATTTAAATAAGCATAGATTTAAAAATAATAATATGTAGAACATTATAATTTAAATGATCTTATAAATTAGAGTACAATTTACTGCTAATTTCAATATATAAATTTAAATATATTATCTACGTTTCACTTGTCAAATATTGTAATTGGGTTTGTGATTTAATATGGCCATATATTACAATATGTAAATAAAAAATTAAAGTATGTCATATATTATTACTATGAATTATTATTATTTTTATACGTAAGCAAGTCGTTTATTTAAAGATATTTTCTTACTCGTCCTAATGTGCTTATGGTAGTTTACAATAGTAACCTTTAATGTTTAGAAATCTAAGAAATAAATTTATATAACTTAAATATTAGGAGTTTCTACATAGTTCAAATAAGAAAAAATTTAATACCAAAATTTTAATATGTTTCACTTAAATATTAGAAATATTATTAATTTACATTTTTATCCAATGTGAAATTATTTTTTAAAGTGTAAAAAAGGTGAATGACACTCCGCTAAGGGGTTTCGTGCTTTTAATATAGTATAATATATAGATAGATATAGATATAGATATAGATAATTTATATAAGATAAATGTTTAATTGATTTTGATTCAATTTTAATTGATATCAAAATCCTAAATATAAGGACTTAATTCAAATAAAAAGATAAATTTAATAAATAAAATTTTAGTTGGTCTCAAGACACTAAATATTAGGAAAAAAACATAAGCAAATTATACTTAATTTTCAAAAACTTTATGTCCAAGAACTCCTTCTACGTGTCTTCTTGACAAGTAGTGGCAGTTAATATTTAGCCTTAAAATTTTTCTAATTTTGGTACTGCTAACTATAAATATATTACATACTTTAATTAGGAAAAGAATTTATGTAAGGTAAATCTTAATCGATTTTAAAGTCCTAAATATTAAGACTCTATAAATATTTCAAAAAAGAAAAAAATAATAATTAAAATTTTAATTGATTTTAATGTCTTAAATATTAGAAAAATAATTTAAATTACAATGTTGTCCAGTATGAAATCTATTTTAATGGGTAAAAAAAGCGAACAATATTTCACTAAGGGCTTCGTGCTTTTAATATAGCATAGATAAGTTCATATCTCTTATATTTTGCAATTTTAGTAAAATTTTACACCTAAATTTATGCTCTGCACAGAAAGGGCTGGATCGGCCTTTGAATTCTAGTAACAATTGATTTTATGGTAACAAATAGTGTATAATATTTAAATCAGTTTACAAAGTTGTATTGACGAGCGCAAAACACACACTTAAATTATGATCGCTAGTCAAAGATAGTATAGTATAATTATCGTATTCACAAGGATTTGATTTAAACAGTATTATTGTAGTTCGTAGCTCGATTGCTATCCAGAATGATCAACAGTTGAGATTTATACAATTAAGAATTGAAATTAACTAAGAATCTAAACTATTGACTAATGACAATCGCAACAAAGGTAAGTAAGGAAGTTATCAATGGGAGAAAATAGGGTTTGACGGAATAAGTGCAAGATAATTGTTTGGGATTTAACTCTAGATAAGTCACTTCTAATGTTCAAGTGAGTCTCTCGAATTCACTTAATTATCAATACAAATGTTTAGCAGAAACTCCTCTCTCGATTAAGTTTCAACCTCACAATATGAACCAATTTAAGCTCGGTGAAGATATGCACGAATTCGTAATGGATTATTTTTTAGGAGAACCTTTTTCGATTATCCTCCTAAATAGATTTAATCAATAATTCAACTAGACTCTTTCGATTACTTAGAAGAATCTATGTACTCAATTAACAATATTATGCAAAGATATCACAAGTTATGCCTCTTTCGATTACAAGAACAAGTGGATATAGATGCAACAATTAAATCTTCCAAAGACTATTCAAATACATAAAATAGAGTTATAATCCACAAATAATCATCAATACACCGAATTCATCAAAACCCAAAAGGATCCACTAGACATGGAGAAGTTCTTCACAAATAAAATAAAAGTATAGAAAAACATAAATACAATCTAAAATCGAATCTTGAGTGAGGAAGGAAGGATGAAATCCTTGTGCTCTTGCTTCTCCCTCTTCTCCTTAGCTTCCTTAGGTCTAAGGTATGTCAAAAGTCAAGAAATGGTATTTTTCCCATGTATTTAAGCTATCCCCCAATAACCCTAGACGAAAATACCCCCTTTTAACGGAAATGGGAAGATACTCTAAGATTTTTGTACTACCGCGCCGCGGCATACAACGCGCTTGTGGAAAATTCCAGTACGAGTTGCAAATCAGTTTCTGGGCATATTTTACACAGTCGTGTCACCCCATGCAACGCGATAGTGTAAGTTTCATAGAGTAATTCATTTCTTTCCAGTTTTGACATCCAAACTTAGTACTCGATCCCCCCCTCCCCCCGAACGCGATCCTGGTTTAATCCTTTGGGCTTCCACTCAAACTTCAAAGTATCAAATAGCTCGAATTTGCTCTGTAACATCTAAGTAACTCGGAATCACTCCTACACGGCATAAAATACATAATAAGTATAAAACACTACTAATTAAAGCTCAACACAATTAAAATACAATAAATTAGAGCGCAATAAGCGACTAAAATACGGGATTATAGCCTACCATCAACACCCCATGCTTAAACCATTGCTCGTCCTCGAACAATCAAACTACATTTCACATAGAAACAACCTTTTTTAAACAACTCTCCTAACTCATCACACCAAGAATAAATAAAACAGATTAAGCACAATACCGTAACATTCTAGCCTCAAGATTAAACTCAAAAGCACCACATATTTTTTCACAACCCGCTCACTTACTCTAACACAAAGGTCAATGACATTACCTTTGCTTCGTGAATAAATTGCCCTCACACAACAATAGAGAGTAGTTCCAAAAATAATAAGGTTTAAGAATAATTAGGAACTCAAGATAGAAAAAATTCAATCACTCTCAGAAGTAATACTCATGTGCTACAAAAGACGTACCATAAGCTTGCCCATAACTCTACTAATTGAGCTCATTCAGTCAAGGATCAAGTAAGGTTTTATTTAATTGTAATGTAGGTTGCGGGACATGTAGGATACATTTGGATATATTGACTACACCTTCCTAAGCACTTTAATACATACAATTGACCGTTCAAAAGCTCACACTTTTGTCAAACCATAACTCCACCCTTATAATAATATATGTCAACTCCCCACTTCTTTAAGAACACATACATCAAAAGTTACTACTATCAATGAATATTTGCACAACAATGTAACTATATTTTTTTCAATTCACGCGACTATTATTTTTTTTCAAAACAGTGCACCTTTATCCTTATTTTATTAGTTCCACTCAAAAGCCAATCAACACCCCACACTTTAACTTTTACAAAGTTTATAACAATTTCAAGTGCTCGCGAGAGGTAAAATGAGTAAGACTCGTAATATTGTTGCCAAAAAATAGTATTATAGGCTCAAAGGGGTTAAGTAAGATACATAACAATTAGGTGGGTACAACATATAACTGGATCAACAAAGATACGCCTATATCACTTCCAAGACTTAATAAAACTACTATTTCGCTTTCCAAACACACGGGGCAAGTTCTAGACATCAAATGCAATGCACGGAATACATGAAACCTCACACACACATGGCACATAACTCACTCAGGATCTGACTCATCGAGACACTCTAGTCAAAACAGTTAAGCAAAGTTAAGATCATACAATTTAAGGTACTTATACAAGATTCAATCTGAGCCTAAGCGTCACAACTAAAGCACTTACTATTCTCAAGGCATAATATAGTGAAGAGATATTGCTTTCATTTAAAATCACAACATAATATCTCATACTCCTAAAAATAACTAACTATACCCGTTTCAAACAAAACCCTTGGAAAAGAACCGCGACACAAAGAAAAATCAAGGGGGAATTATTATACTATCTAAAAAAAATAATATATTTTTTTTCTTAAAAATTTCAATCAAAAGAAACGAAAACACCCACAAGAAATGAAAACAAATATTTATTTACATATTTACGTCCTCACACCCACACTTTAAATTGTGGCATGTCCCCATGACACACAAATAAAAAGTAAGAGGTAAAGAAAACTCCCCTGGACTTTTTCCGTTTCTGAGAACTTGTGAACTCCACCCCTAATCCCGAATGTATTTTCCGCTTTCGCTCCTCGAAATTCTTTATGGAGCTCATCAGGCCAAAGTCCTTTAGGGATTTTTGCAAGACCCGCTCTTTCCTTTCTTTCTTGGCCTCATTTTGAGCGGTGGATTGTTCTTGTAGGATTATCCTTAACTTGTTTTCGCATTTATTCACAAGATCAATCCCTGCATATTCCTGTAAATCCCCAAAAATAAAATCCATATGATCAAGGTTAGAATAAGAAAATGAAGAAGAAAGGTCATGTGAATATTCATGTGGTATGTCCAAGACCAATGCTTCTTCATTCTCTTATACTAAAAATTGTAATTGTGGATAGGTGGATATGGGTTTTAACTCTTCTTGTATTGCTTCATAATCAACCAAAGCCTCATTTGTAATCATTTCAGTTGAAACAGAGTCCTCTTGCAGAGTGAAAAACTCTCTATGTAGATGTTCATCATCTCGGGTAGACTCATTTTCACACGGTATCTCTTCCATATATTCACCATCACAATGCAACAAGCTAAGTCTATTTACTAATTGATTCACTTGTATTTTTAGGTTGTTACCGACGTCATCATCTTGTATAAATTTCTCTTTCACCTTATTTATGAATTTATACATAAGCTCTTCTAAACTACCATTCTCCTCTTGAGGTGGTTGTCTCACTTCGCTTTCATTCCAGTCAAAAAAAGGGTATTCATCCCAACCAGAGTCAGAATTGTACCCATATGAATCCTCATACCTGTACGGACTAGAGACAAAGTGAGAGTGTTCAAAAGATGAACCATAGGAAGAATACCTACATGCTTGACAATCAACCCATAGATGATTTCCACCACATTTAAAACACGTAGCACACCGCTGATAATATTCAACTGCTAACTCTTCAACCGTTTTCTTAGGCGAGTTGTACTTTATTTTCACATCATTTACAGTTCAATAACAAGAATATGCTCTTCGAGATTTCTTCAACAAAAGAAATCTTGAAGAGAAGTTAACATAACAAAACTAAAAAAAAAAAATTAAAAAAGAAGCTAATTCCTGAATTAGCACTACAAACTATTTCAAATATTATTGATTGCCAATTCCCGGCAACGACGTCAAAATTTGACGAGCGCAAAACATACTTAAATTGTGCTCGCTAGTCAAATATAGTATAGTATAATTATCGTATCCACATGGATTAGATTTAAACAGTATTATCGTAGTTCATAGCTCGATTGAGTGAGGAAGGAAGGATGGAATCCTTGTGCTCTTGCTTCTCCCTCTTCTCCTTAGCTTCTTTAGGTCTACGGTATGTCAAAAGTTCAGAAATGATGTTTTTTCGTGTATTTAAGCTATCCACCAATATACTCCGGATGAAAATACCCTTTTTAGCGAAAAATGGGAAGATACTCTAAGAGTTTTGTACTATCGCGCCGCATGCCGCGCCGCGGCATGCGACGCGCTTGTGGGAAATTCCAGTACGAGTTGCAAATCAATTTCTGGGCATATTTTACACAGCCACACCGCCCTATGCGGCGCGACAGTGTAAGTTTCTTAGAGTAATTCGTTTCTGTCCAGTTTTGACATCCGGACTTCGTACTCGACCCCCGAACGCGATCCGGGTTTAATCCCTTGGGATTATACTCAGACTTCAAAGCTCCAAATAGCTTGAATTTGCTCTGTAACATCTAAATAACTCGGAATCACTCCTACATGGCATAAAACACGCAATAAGTGTAAAACACTACTAATTAAATCTCAACATAAGTAAAGTGCAATAAATTAGAGTGCAATAAGCGTCTAAAATATGGGATTATAGCCTACCATCATGTATACGGGTAAAAACCGAGCTTATGATACACTGCGACCTCCAATAAGGTAAAACGAGCTCGAGATATGATTGCGAAGGATCGAAATCGAAGCAGAGGTCTCATCATTGTCTGCCTTCAAGAATATTGAGGTTATGATTCGAGATCGATCCAAATCCTGAAAGATTTCGGAAGACATTGTCGGGAAATCAAGCACGACCAATGAAGGCCGTAATATCCGCGACCGGCCGAATATCACAACGTGGATCTCGGCACGTATCAATGCAAAATATACAATCAGTTAAATAAAAGATGTTTTTACCTTTTATAGAGTTGTACTTAGAGTAAGATTCCCCTACTACATAAAGAGGGTCTGATAATTTATTAGGCACATTGTAATACGCATTCCAAAGCAATATACTACTATTTTTACTGTTATTGCAAGCTCTTTCTCTCATTCATCAATATTATTCACTATGAGCCCGGATCGAGGGTGAAAAAGTCACTAAGGCTAGAATCATCCTCCTCACATGGTTTGAATTTTATGTATCTTTACTTGTCCCTTCTAACTCAATTTATCATTGTGTATCGAATTAGTTCGCATATCCTTAAAATCACTCACAAATTTAATTGTTATCCAATTTTGAAGGTAAACAGGTTGGCGTCCACCGTGGGGGTTAAGGATAATGGAGGCAATTTGACACAAATTTCCATAACACACCCTACTTCACACTTGTTCTTTAAAGTGTATTTGATTTCATGTCAAAGTTTAAAATGTCGAACTCCTAATCTGCCCCTCTAAACACAGATATTGAGTCTGGCCATCATGGCGAGAATAATAATACGGTGCCCGGTAAAGAGGTGCCCCTGCCGATCCCAACGGAATTCTGATCGCAGACCCGATCGACGCCAACTCACATTTGGCCATTAACACGAATTTGTCTATCGATCCTAAGAACAACATCTGTGGGGTTAGTCTGATCGGTAGCCCAAAATACTCATGTGGTAAAGGAGATGGGATCAATTTATAGGTGATCTTCGAAATGCTGCAGGCTCATCAGGCAGCGATAGCCCAACTACAGAACCAAATCCGCGCTCCCAGTGAAGTTGATCTTGAACCGTCCCGGGAAAATACTCGTAGAAATGAACCAACCATAGATAGGCCAAATGAAGCTGAACCTGGGACCAACCCTGAGATAATAAAGATGCTCGAGAAATTAACAAAACGGGTAGAAATGGGAGAAAAGAAGATCGAAGCCAATGACAAGAAGACGGAGACCTACAAATCAAGGGTTGACCAAATCCTCGGAGCACCACCGATATTGAAAGGCTAGACTCCAAAAAGTTTGTTCAAAAACCTTTTTCTCTGACCGCAGCTCCGAAGCCAATCTCGAAGAAGTTTCGCATGCCTGAAATTCCTAAGTACAACTGAATAACTGATCGAAATGAATATGTGACCTTGTACACGTGCGCCATCAAGGGGAATGACTTGGAAGATGATGAGATCGAATCTGTCATGCTGAAAAAGTTCGGAGATACCTTGTCAAAAGGAGCTATTATATGGTATCACAACTTGCCCCCCATATCTATTGACTTATTTGCTGTGCTTTGCAGATGGTTTTTTAAAAGTACACGCCGGATCCATCAAGGTCGAGACTAGGAAGTCAGACCTTTTCAAGGTAAAGCAAAGAGATAACGAGATGTTGAGGGAGTTCGTGTCAAGGTTTCTAATAGAACGAATGGACCTACCGCCGATGACAGATGATTGGGCCGTTCAGGCCTTCACCCAAGGACTCAATACTCAAAGCTTATTGGCTTCGCAACAGTTGAAGCAAAATTTGGTAGAATATCCGGTTGTAACTTGGGCCGACGTGCATTACCAGTACCAATCAAAAATTAGGGTCGAAGATGATCAGCTTGGGTCCCCTTCTGGATCTGTTTATCCCATCCGAGCTAGTGACAGATCCAAAAGAGACATTGATCATGAACCAAGGTCAAGTAGAGATCGGTATCAACCGTACAATGGTGATCGTAAGGGTAACAGGTATGGATGAAATACTGTGAGAAGTTAAAGGATAAGCGATCGAGGTCAAGGCCCATCGAGCCTAAGGAAGCGCCGAGGTTATCAGAGTACAACTTCAACATCGATGTTACTGCTATCGTGTCTGCCATCGGACGCATCAAAGATACCAAGTGGCCTCGACTTATACAGTCTGATCAAGCCCAAAGGGATCCCAACTTAATATGTAAATATCATCGCACTCACGACTACATAACAGAGGATTGCAGACAATTGAGAGAGGAAGTAGCCCGGTTATTCAAAAAGGGATATCTCCGGGAGTTCTTGAGCGATCGAGCCAAAAATTATTTCAGGAATAGAGATTCTAGTAAGAGATCGAGCAGGAGAAGCCTCAACACGTCATTAACATGATCATCGGTGGGGTCGTCGTTCCCCAGGGGCTGATGTTAAAGCGCACTAAAGTGTTCATCACGAGGGAAAAACGGGCTCGATATTACGTACCATAAGGAACCTTCTCTTTCAACGATGAGGACACTGAAGGCATCGTACAGTCCCACAACGATGCATTGGTAATATCTGTACTCGTAAATAAATCACGAGTTAAGAATGTGTTAATTGATCCAGGTGTGATGACCCAAAAAGACATCTTATATTTTAGCACTCGAATATGCGCTCTTAAGCCTTAAAAATCTCATTTTTACTCTCTTCGGTTTGCATGCACAGTCCTGGCAGGTTTCCGGAAAGCTTTTATGTTGAAAATTAATGAAAATAAGAATTTATGCCTTAAAAAGTTGATTTTAGTTGACTTCACTCAACATTTTTGGTAAACGAGCCCATATCCGTATTTTGATGATCTCAGTGGGTCCATAACGAATTATGGAACATGGGCGTATGCCCGAAATCGAATTCGGAGGTCCCTAACTTGAGTTATGAATTTTTGATAAAAATTAAAAGTCTGAAAATTAATTATTTTTAAGAATTGATTGATGTTTGGCATTGTTAGTACCGGGTCCGTATTTTGGTTCCGGGGCCTGGTACATGTTCATTATGATATTTAAGACTTGTCTGTGAAATTTGGTGAGAAACGGAGTTGATTTGACGTGATTCGGACGTCCAGTTGAGAAAATAGAAATTGTAAAGTGTTCTTGAGAATTTCATTTGATTTGGTGTTAAATTCGAAATTCTAGGTGTTATTTTGGCAATTTAATCATGCGAGTAGATCCGTATGATATTTTTAGACTTGTGTGCATGTTTGGTTTGGAGCCCCGAGGGCTCGGGTGAGTTTCGGATAGGCCACGAGATGTTTTAGACTTGGAAAAAATGTGGTTTTCTGCAGATTCTGGTGTATAGTATATCCTTCTTCGCGTTCGCGAAGGTCCTCTCGCGAACGTGAAGAGTAAACTGGTGAGGTTGAGACTTCTTCTTCGCGAACGCGAAGTCCTTGTCGTGAACGCGAAGTCCTTGTCATGAACGCGAAGTGATGGGGGATTTACCCTTCGCGAACATGACCGGCTCATCGCGAACGCGAAGTGATGGGGGATTTACCCTTCGCGAACATGACCGGCTCATCGCTAACGCGAAGCACATGGGGACCTGGGGGAGAGTTGGTCATTCCTTCATCGCGAACGCGAGCAATGTCTCGCGAACGTGAAGGGCAGGGGGAGTAACCATTGCGAAAGCGAGCAGGGTCTAGCGAACGCGAAGTCTTGTCAGCCAGTACCCTTCGCGAACGCGACAGTGGCCTCGCGAACGCGATGCACACTGTCGCCCAGTGCATAAAACATAACCAAACACGAGATTAAGCCATTTCTTCAACATTTTGTCAAGAACAAAATGGGTAGAGGCGATTTTCAAGAGTCATTTGCTTCCCCAAAGTGTTGGTAAGTGATTCTAAACCATTTTCTTTCAATTACCCATTACATTGCTTGAATTATCAACCTAAAATTTAGAGTTTTCATGGAAGAATTAGGGGTTAGGGTAGAAACTAGGAATTTCGGAAATTTGGGGATTTAGATCTCAATTGAGGTCGANGTTTTCTGCAGATTCTGGTGTATAGTATATCCTTCTTCGCGTTCGCGAAGGTCCTCTCGCGAACGTGAAGAGTAAACTGGTGAGGTTGAGACTTCTTCTTCGCGAACGCGAAGTCCTTGTCGTGAACGCGAAGTCCTTGTCATGAACGCGAAGTGATGGGGGATTTACCCTTCGCGAACATGACCGGCTCATCGCGAACGCGAAGTGATGGGGGATTTACCCTTCGCGAACATGACCGGCTCATCGCTAACGCGAAGCACATGGGGACCTGGGGGAGAGTTGGTCATTCCTTCATCGCGAACGCGAGCAATGTCTCGCGAACGTGAAGGGCAGGGGGAGTAACCATTGCGAAAGCGAGCAGGGTCTAGCGAACGCGAAGTCTTGTCAGCCAGTACCCTTCGCGAACGCGACAGTGGCCTCGCGAACGCGATGCACACTGTCGCCCAGTGCATAAAACATAACCAAACACGAGATTAAGCCATTTCTTCAACATTTTGTCAAGAACAAAATGGGTAGAGGCGATTTTCAAGAGTCATTTGCTTCCCCAAAGTGTTGGTAAGTGATTCTAA
>AWOL01S0023909.1:0-13719 GCA_000715115.1 Nicotiana otophora
AATGAATGCACTTTATAGTTCTATTAAATATTATATTCCATGAGATAATCTCAAATATTTCTAGATATTTTTAAATACAATTCTATATAAAGTATTAAAATTATATATTTATATGTTAGTTTGGTTCGGGTTTTTTTATTCAATACCAAACCAAATCTAGTCGGATTTTTTAATCGGTTTGGTTTGACTTTTCGATTTGGTGAGATTTTCCAGTTCGGTTTGTACACCCCTATTGCATATATTTTGTGGTCTGCAATTAATGAAACCGTTCTAAATAAAATTTCTTTGTTTATCTTTTTGAGTAAGAAAACTGAATATGAAAAAAAGAAGGTAAGTTTATCTCTTCATATTTTTATTGTATGACAATTTAACTCACATTTCTGGTATAAAAACTACAGATGCAACAAGTTCATGCACCATGCAACTAGTCTTCTTCAGCCGCTTGGTTAACAACATACACTTTCCATAACCATTAATTAGTAAACCGAGTATCTGATGCTTAAACTTTGTATTATGCTACTACTTGCTTTACTAATACTCCATACCATTTCATTTAGAATTGGATGATCTGGTCGTGAATTAATTCATCTTTCTCAAGATAAAGAAGTGTAAAGATGTACACAATATTTTTCCAACGCTTTTGTCATTAGATCGTAAGTAATCGTTTGACGTTAGTCTTCATAGTTCAGCTCTAGCCTAACGCTAACTAGTATGAACTAATTACAAAGGCTGTCAATTTCTAATGAGCTTTCTATGTAGAATTCACTGATTCTAAATTCTGAATCGGCTACTGTTTATGACTGATGATTGTTGCCGTCTTTCTTGAACCATGACAGGAAGTCCACCTCTCACTGTGGCTGTCAAGCCGGGCATGAATCGCGGAGTGTGTTCTTTTGCCACAACTTGAAAGTCAAATTGCCTAATCAAAGCCAAAGCAACACTTTTCATCTCCACAATAGCCAAATCCTTGCCCAAACAAACCCTAAGCCCACCTTGAAAAACTGGATACTTAAATGGACATTGTGGCTTAAAAACCCCATCTTGCAACCATCTTTCTGGTTTGAATTCAAGACAATCTTGACCCCAAATACTCTCCATTCTTCCCATTGCATAAGGATGATAAGTTACCCTTGTACCTTTAGCAACAAATGTACCATCGGGGAGAGTATCATCTTCTTGACAAAACTTTGAATCAAATTGAATAGGTGGAAATAGCCTTATACTCTCATGCAACGCTGCTGTTAAATAATGCATTTTCCGAATTTCCTCAAAGCTAGCATGTTTTTCTTTTTCTGTTTTTCCCATGACTCGACTCGACTCAGCTCGAATTTCATCTGTGACTTCCGGATGTTGACTTAATAACCAGAAGAAAGTGGTCAACGCAGAAGCAACAGTGTCTCTTCCTGCTAGAAGAAAACTAATGACAATATCCCTAAGGAGTTTATCATCATTAATATTCCTCATGAATCTTGATAAAAGATCATTTTGAGAAGAAAAACCATTTTTTCTTTTATGACTTATCATTTCCTCAGCAAGAATATCAACCATTTTAATTGCTTCTTTCAGCTTTTTTTCTGATCCAATATTCAATGCCCTTTTGATTTTCCAAACAAAAGGAGAAGCTGTCATTGCTCTTTCAGCTGACAACTTAGAAGCTAAATCAAATGCCACTTGAAGATCAGAAATAGGCAATGATAATTTCAAGCAACCCGGATCCATTCCAAAAGAGAATTTACATATACTATCAAACGAGAATCGCCTAAAAACATCTTGCAAATCCAAAACGGTGCCATTCTGGTTACTTTCTAAAAGTGGAATGAGCCGATTTCTTATTTCGTCTCCGACGATATCGAAAGCGTACGAACGTATCGAAACGCTGCCGAGTTCTAAACTAGCCATTTTCCGCTGCAACTTCCATAATTCGCCGTCGACGGCAAAGATTCCTCGGCCTAAAAGATCGCCCAAGATTGTAGCAAATTGTCTCCCTTTTGGGAAATTTTCGAATTTTGTTTTGAGCATGTACTCAACGTTCTTGGGATTTGCTGTGATCACATTTCCAAGAACGTGAACATGAATTGTCCCAGTTGGAGATTTTTTCAATAGATGAGCGTACCAATCACAAAGATTCTTGAACTGTAAAGTCCAGCTAGTACTCAAATACCCTTTGCAAATCTCACACTCACAACAAGGCTTAATTTTAGAAAGAAATAAGAAGGCTGATAATACTAGTACAAAAATTGCCAAAATCAAGAAAATGATAGGAGTTGCCATTGCTATGATTTTAAGAATTATGTAAAAAGTTTGCTTCTCGGGAAAGAGAGAGATATCACTTAAAGGGATTGTAAAGTGGATGAATGATGAGAAGGAGAGAATAGAGGGTGTGGTTCTTTTTTGTGAGGAGGTCAATGATATATATGGAAAATTTTCAATTTAACTATTCTAGAAAAACCAGAAATCTACTATGATTGTTATTGTGATACTAATATTGTTTTTTTTTGTCATTTTGTCTTTTTATTTTTTTAAGCCGATGGTCTTTCGGAAACAGCCTTTCTATTCCTTCAGGGTAGGAGTAAGGTCTGCATACACACTAACCTCTCCAGACCCCATTAATAGAATTTTACTGGATTATTATTGTTGTTATAGTAGAAAAATCAGAATTTGTCTATCAATTTGATTACACTACTTTGGTTTTAGTTCTAGAAAAGGACATTACAGGCTTACAGCTAGTGGTTGAGCACAAAGGACAGCCACGTTCAAAATAGGGAAGGGGGGGCACGAGTAACGCGTGTGCTAAAGTACTGTGCGACGAAAAGTCATTAAGTGTAAATTGCCATACGTTATATTCGCATATTTTAACACATGCGCTATTTTGGATCATTATTAGTTATTGGAGCTAATTATAGAAATTAAACGAAAATGCGTAAAACATACTCCTAACGTATTGAAAATGACTCAAAAATATCATCCGTTAACATTTCGGTTTAAAAATACCCTTAACATCTTATTTTTGGCTCACATATACTCTCAACGTTTTATTTTTGGCTCACATATACCCTTGAAAATAACAAAATATGGATGATAAATTTTTGGCTCACCTTCCACCAATATACCATTTATTCTTTTATATGTATTTTATGCCACATATATAAATTATATATATACATCATAATACATGTTATGGGAGCCAAAAATAAAACGTTAAGGGTATATGTGAGCCAAAAATAAAATATTAAGGGTATTTTTAGACCAAAAGATTAACGGAGGGCATTTTAAGCCATTTTCAATATGTTAGGGGTATTTTTGACCATTTTTCGGAAATCAAATGCTAATAATGGACCATTAGCCGTATTATTTGTTTTTTAATTTTGAACCACCGGTTCGAAATTATTTATTTTAAATTTGTTTCTTTAGTTAAATAAAATAAATTAGGTATCTTAGCTTCGTTGTTAGAGCATGTTTGGATGGGTTTAAAAGCTGGTCAAATCAGTTTTTAAGCAGTTTTTAACTTATGGAAGTGCTTGGCAACCAAAAAATTGGCTTAAAAAAAGTTAAAATCTGCTTTAAAAAATCCAAAACCAATAAGTTGGAAAACCCAACTTTTTCTAAATTGGCTTAAAAGCCATATTGCTTTGACCAAAAATATTACATTCTTATCCCTTATAATTTTTCTTAATCTCAAAATTATCCCTAAGTAAAAACCCTACAACATACTATTTTTTTTCTCCATTCTCCATTATTTGTCAATTTCTTGAAGTTCTTAACAAAGCAAACAATAGTTTTTTAAATAATATTTGATACATTCCAATATTTTGTAAATATTGTTCTTTTGGCTTCTTTTTTTGGTTCCATAACATTTAATTTTTTTGGTCGTTAATTTTTTTTTAATTAGTGTAACTATATTCTAAAATCAAATCATTCAATGAATTTACGTATTACCCCTAAATTTGAAGCTATGAACGGAAAATATAATATTATAGTCATCATCTTCTTTATAATGTTAACAATTTTAAGGATATTTGAGTCATTTTAACAAGAAAAAGTGCTTACCAGCATTTGTTTACCAAATACTTCATCAGCTTGCTTTAAGTTTCAACACTTTTATCCAAACACGTAACTGTTTATTTATAAAATAAATTCCAGCACTTATAAAATACTTTTAAGTACTTAACTTAAAAGTCACTTTTTTTAAGTCAATCAAAACGGGCCCTTGGTTGGTTCGCTTTATTGGAAACTGAATATTGTACAAAAATTAGTGCAACTTAATGAAAGTTGCATTATATACAAAGTGTGTGCGCGCGCCTTTTTGCTTCAAATTAATTGCAACAAATTATGTGTGCAGATTTGTCTTTTTAAGGCTCAAATGCATACGTAACGTGTTATACATTTATAATATTGTCTACCTAACACTTCAAATTTTCCTGAAAATAAATATCTTAACATATTTTATATTTATATCTTATAATCCAAGATTTGTGCTAAAGTTCTTCCCCTTGAGGCCTAAGGAGCCATCAAGTTTAGCTGACATCTCTGTGCGTATGTTTACTGTTACGGCCCAAGCCGATGGGTCATGAGGAGTGACCGAGTCCTATCTGTCGAACACCCCTAAGCATACGTCTAAGATATAAACATAAAATAAGGGTAGATCATGCATAACACCTATCAATAAACTACTAAATCGTGTGAATAACATACGTGAGGAAACATGCCCAAAAGACATATATACATATATATGCGGAATACGGTAGGGCGAGCCGTCAAGGCTGTTATGGACAACTATATATCAAAATAGAAGCCGACATGGCCACATACTATCCAACTATACATGACTGTCTACAGACCTCTAATAGAGTGTACAACTATATAAAAGACGGGACCGGGGCCCGTCGTACCCATATATGTATACAAATATAGCGTACCAAAACACAATGGCAGCTCCAGATCAAATGGAGCACACCAACTCTCGCCGAGTAAAGATCCTAAGAAGGGGGACCGTCAGCCTGTCTACCTGCACTACCGGGCATAAAATGCAGGCTCCCAGGCAATAGGGGCGCCAGTACAAATAATGTACCGAGTATGTAAGGCATGCAAATCAACATATAAAAGACTTGAAAGAAACATAGAGTAAAGGACTCAACCTGTAAGTCTAAATAGCTCTGTGAATCACGAAATATTTATAATGGCATGCATATGTGTATAAATGTCATATCATGCATAGATATATGCGTATATAACATCGTCAAGCCTCTGAGGGCATCTCATCATATCATCTCGGCCTTAGTGGGCGAAATCATCAACGTATACCAACTGATAAAGTGGCGGTGCGTATATAACGCCGTAACCTTTCCTAATACCCCATACATATACAATGTACGCGTATATAATACCATCTGCTCGTAGGTCAATGTACATGTATAAATGAACGCAATGCATACGAAAGTAAGTCAATAAGATTTCTCGGAAAGTAATAAGATCAATATTCCTTCGGTTAATATCATAAAATAAACTTTATCAACTTACGTATTTTCTGAAACCCATGAACAGACGATATAATAATAGGACACATGGGGAATCAAGAACTCAACACAATTGAGCGACTAGCTCATCTACGAAATTGTGGACATCAACTTCCTTATTCTTTTCACTTTCCTCAAATCAAACAACACAACAAAAAATATATAAATAAACCCCTTCTCGAATAACCCAACCATGTTTTCAATTTAGAAATATGCTCATTACAAACCAATAATGGTGTGGTAACAATAACAACAAACGAGCATTAAACTCGGATTTACAATATCAACAACACTTCTTTAAGCCTTCTCTTCTTCCAAACACATCAACCACAATAGCAATAGTATTCTTAAGTTATTTCTATTGATTTCCAGCCATCAAGAATTCAACTCCAAAATATCAAGAATCCAACTCCAAAACATTAAGAATCCAACTCCAAAATAGTCCAGCACATACAACACTTCAATATGAAGTTCAACCCACTTCACAGGATTTCTTTATCAAATCAACTAGATATACATAGATAATCTTAAATACATATAGGAGAAGTTAAACCTTACCTTGGCAGCCAGAATACTTATCTAACAAAGCTTTACTTCAAGCTCAAATAAGCTTTTTACCCCAAACAACAAAGTAGAGAGATAACTAGGTGGTCTTGATATTCCAAGAGAGAAATCACCTTACCAACTTGTGGATTTGGTCTTGAACCCTAGGATAACGTTGAGATAGGTCTTGGGATGATATTTTGGAACTCCTTCATGTTGCAACAGAGAGAGGGAGATTCTAAATTGCTCTCTAAGTGAAATATCTATGTATATATGACCCTACTAATGGGCTTGGGCAGATGGGTTGGGCTGCCCATCTCTATCCTTTTCCTTTCCCTTTTAATTTGGTTCACAAACTCTAAGTAGGTGATGCACCTACTTGTCAACTACTTAATCAAGTAGGTGATACATGTTGGTTCTTTTTCTATTTTTAAACATGTGTCTCATCCTTATTAAATAATTTAGACTTATGTCGAGTAGCTCAAGCAAGTAGGACGAAAAGTAAGCCGGTGAAGTAAGCACGTCGGGTAAGCAAATAGCTCATTTTTATTTGTCCAAATCTCCTTTCTCACGTTTAAGTGCATTCGTCTTCAACCTAGTCGTGTATATGTTGAACAGAAATACGGGATGTACATCATTAAATTATTTTGTATACTTTCAAAGAGGATCTCATTTTCAAGCTTACTTCAATTGACTTACGACGTACTTTTGCGTATGAAAACATGGGGTGTAACATCATATCTCCCCCCCCCCCCCCCCCCCCCCCTCCCGGAACATTAGTCCTCGAATATTGACTGATGCACTTATCAGTATCATAACCTACAACCCTTATGAATACTTTAATACTGCCCTTGTTATGTAATCAACTGTTTTGTGAATAAAGCCAAAGGCCATCACATCCCCCCCTTTTAGGCCTCTCGAATGTTAAGCTCCCAAAGATTTATAGAAATTTCAGTTGAGTCTCCTATGTAACTGTACTACTTACTACCAACTTGTCAAGCAACAAACCAACTAATACAAAGCCACACAAGGCCACAATGATCAATAACAACAATGGACTCACACGAACAATGACACTAACTAACATAAGAATCCAGTAACATATATGCACCTAAAAGGTGTGATGTCTCAGTCTTATCATTTTCTGGAAGCGTAAACAAGTGAGGATACTAGACTTCATATTTTCTTCAACTTCCCAAGTCGTCTCCTCCACATTCTTGTTCCTCCAAAGTACTTTAACCGAAGCTACGTCCTTAGTTCTCAATCTTCGAACCTGTCTATCTAGTATAGCAATGGCAACTTCCTCATATGATAGCTTCTTTTTGACCTAAACATCGTCAACTGGCACAACTCTGGAAGGATCTCTGATACACTTACGGAGCATAGACATATGAAAGACTGAATGTACAGACTCCTAGTTGGAAGGCAAGTCTAACTCATATGCTACCTGGTCTATGTTGCGTATGATCTTATAAGGTACAATGTACCGAGGGCTAAGTTTTCCTTTCTTACCGATTCTCATAATGCCTTTCATCAGTGATACCTTTAGGAATACCTTGTCATCTACATAAAACTCCAAGTCTTGTCGTTGATTATCTGCATAAGACTTATGACAACTCTAACTACTAATAGCCTTTCCTGTATAAGCTTAATCTTCTGGACTGCCTGTTGTACCAACTCTGGTCCTACTAACTTAGTTTCCCCAACATCGAACCATCTGATAGGCAACCTACACTTTCGTACGTAAAAAGCTTCATATGGAGCCATCTAAATGCTGGAATGATAGCTATTATTATATGTGAACTTAATAAATGGCAGATGATCATCCCAGATACTCTTGAAGTCTATCACATAAGCTCGTAACATATGCTCAAGTGTCTGAATAGTACGCTCAGCCTGACCGTCTTTATGGGGATGAAATGTTACGTTAAGACTTTTCTAAGTCCCCAATCCTTTCTTGAAGGACCTCCAGAAATTAGCTGTAAACTGAGCACCTCAATCTGAGATAATAGATATGGGGACACCATGAAGTTGTACTATCTCCTTAATGTAAATCATTGCATAATCCTCTACTGAATACGTAGTCCTGACAGGCAAAATATAGGCTGATTTTGTAAGTCTATCAATAATAACCCATATAGAATCGAACTTACGCTGGGTACGAGGTAAGACTATGATGAAATACATGTTAATCACTTCCCATTTCCAAGTCGGAATCTCTATAGCCTGCAATAATCCACCGGGTTTCTAATGCTCAATCTTAACGTGCTGACAATTAGGGCACTGTGCAACAAATTCTTCTATATCATTCTTCATTCCGTCCCACCAGTATATTCCCATGATATCATGATACATCTTTGCCATTCCTGGATAAACAGAATAACGTGAATAGTGAGTTCCTCCAATAACTTGCCGGCACATCCCTACAACATTAGGAACACATAATCGACCTCGATACCTAAGGACTCCATCCCCTGTAATCTAAAATGGTGTCTTCTCCTTTTGAGGGACTATATCTCTATAATGAGCTAGCACCGGATCCTTATACTGGCGTTCCTTCACTTCAGTTACTAAAGAGGATGTTGGTGTGTCCTGAATAGTAACTCAGGTATCACCCGAATCCAGTAATTATAATCCAAGACTAGCTAGCTGATGAATCTCATATGCCATCTCACTCTTATCTGGCTGTAAATATGAAAATCTACCCATAGATCTATGGCTGAGAGCGTCGTCTACTACATTCGCCTTCCCTGGATAGTATAAAATATCAACATCTTAGTCTTTCAGTAGCTCTAACAATCGCCTCTGATGTAAATTCAATCACTTTTTCTTGAAGATATGCTGAAGGCTCTTATGATCTATATAGATATCAACATGAATGCCATACAAATAGTGCCTCCACATCTTTCGTGCATGAATCACCGCGGCTAACTCTAAATCGTGGGTCGGGTAATTCTTCTCGTGCTTTATTATTTGTATAGAAGCATAAGTGACAACCTTACCATGCTGCATCAATACACAACCCAATCCAACACCCGAAGTGTCACAATAGATAGCATAATCATCGGTTCCCTCTAGGAGTGTCAGAACTGGTGTTGAAGTCAATCTATCCTTCAATTCCTGGAAACTCCTCTCACAAGCATCACTCCACTGAAACTTAGCTGCCTTCTGAGTCAACTTTGTAAATGGTGCTGAAAGAGAAGAAAAGCCCTCTACAAATCTCCTGTAATAACCTGCGAAACCCAAGAAGTTACGAACCTCCGTCGGTGTCGTGGGTCTAGGCTAAGTCTTCACTGCCTCAATTTTCTGTGTATCAACCCGGATACCCTCACCTGAAATAATATGCCCAAGGAAAGCTACAAAATTCAACCAGAATTCATAATTAGAGAATTTTGCGTACAACTTCTTTTTCTGTAGTACTCTGAGCATAGTACGCAAATGATCTGCATGCTCAGCCACTGAACGGGAATAAACCAAGATATCATCTATAAATATAATCATGAACAAATCTAGAAAGGGTCTGAACACACGGTTCATCAAGTCCATGAATACTGCTGGGGCATTAGTCAAACTAAATGACATAATACGAAACTCAAAGTGCGCGTATCTGGTCCTGAATGCTATCTTTGGAATATCTTTCTCTTTAACCCTTACATGATGGTACCCAGACCTCAAGTCTATCTTCGAGAAACACTTGGCACCCTGCAATCATCAATCCTCGGGAGCGGGTACTTATTCTTGATCGTCACCTTATTCAACTGCATATAATCAATACACATCTGCAATGAACCATCTTTCTTTCTCACAAATAACACAGGTGCTCCCCACGGTGATGTATTGGGTCTGATAAATCCTTTTTCAACCAAATCCCTCAATTGTTCTTTCAACTCTCTCAGCTCTGCAGGTGCCATTCTATGAGAAGTGATAGATATCGACTGAGTATCTGGTAATATGTCAATAGCAAACTCAATCTCCTTCTATGGTGGAAGGGCTGAAAGCTCGTCGGGAAAAACATTGAGAAACTCATTAACCACAAGGATAGACTGAAGGGACGGTGACTCTGCTTTCACATCCTGTACTTGAACTAAGTGATAAATATAGACCTTTCTGATCATCTTCCTTGCCTTGAGATAGGAAATAAACCTACCTCTCGGCGATGCAGTATTACCTATCNGAACCATCTTTCTTTCTCACAAATAACACAGGTGCTCCCCACGGTGATGTATTGGGTCTGATAAATCCTTTTTCAACCAAATCCCTCAATTGTTCTTTCAACTCTCTCAGCTCTGCAGGTGCCATTCTATGAGAAGTGATAGATATCGACTGAGTATCTGGTAATATGTCAATAGCAAACTCAATCTCCTTCTATGGTGGAAGGGCTGAAAGCTCGTCGGGAAAAACATTGAGAAACTCATTAACCACAAGGATAGACTGAAGGGACGGTGACTCTGCTTTCACATCCTGTACTTGAACTAAGTGATAAATATAGACCTTTCTGATCATCTTCCTTGCCTTGAGATAGGAAATGAACCTAACTCTCGGTGATGCAGTATTACTTTTCCACTCTAGAACTGGCTTACCTGGAAATTGGAACCAAACATGCAAATTATATTTTCCCACTGGAAATCCACCACTTCGCGCTCTCCGATCTTTTGATATGGACCTGCTTCCACTCATTTAGAAAAATAGCCAGTCAGAATTGAAAGAAACCTTACCTTTCCGAGAGCCGGTGGCAGCATTCTGACGATGTCCATCCCCCATTTCATAAATGACTATGGGGACAGAATCAAATGTAAGAGTTTTGCCGGTTGGTATACTAGTGGTGCGTAGCGTTGACACTTATCACATTTTCGTACGAAAGCTTTGGCGTCTTGTTCCATGTGAGGATAGTAATATCCTATCCGTACTAACTTCAGCACCAAAGAATCTGCGCCCGAGTGATTGCCGCATATCCCTTTATAATTAGCTTTCGACGCTCCCAAGCACCGGGCCAGCGGGCCTTGGAAGGATTTTCTATACAATTGGCCTCTCTTGAAGCTATAACATGCAGCCTTGGCGCGTAACGCCCGTGATACTTTGTGGTCTTCGGGCAACTTCCCATGCTCGAGATAGACGATTATTTCATTTCTCTAGTCCCAGACCAGACTAGTCAAATTTATCTCATAGTAACCATCCTTATCCAGGACTAAGTTCATTAGCTGCACTATCGTCCCAGACTACGATCCCTTTATTTCCATCGATGATCCTAAGTTTTCTAATTCATCCACTTCTACATTATCCTCCCTCGGGATATGAGTAATTGACCATTCCCGGAATCGTGCCAAAAGAGCATGGGCATTTACCACGTATTGTTGCATACGTTTTGCTTTGGTATCAAAGATCTAGTAAACCTAATTTACCACCAGCTGTGAGTCACATTTGATTTCAATAACCTCGGAATCAGGTCCCCGGGCTAATGCGAGCCCTACAATCAAAGCTTCGTACTCTACTTCATTGTTAGTTAAAGGGATCGTTCTGATGGCATGCCTTAAGGTTTCCCCCGAAGGCGTGATTAAGACTATTCCGAGTCCACACCCTTTTACAATGGAAGCTCTATCTGTAAATAAGGTCCAAACCCCTGATGTCGATTCCGACACCATTATTGCCTCCTTGGTTGCCAGAGGCAGTAGTGCTGACTAAAATCGGCCACGAAGTCAGCTAAGACTTGTGATTTAATTGCAGTCCTTGGTTTATATTCTATGTCGAACTCACTCATTTTGACGGCCCATTTGGCCAATCTTCCCGAGAGCTCGGGTTTATGGAGGATGTTCCGCAAAGGAAAAGTAGTCACCACAGCTATCAGGTGGCACTGGAAGTAGGGCCTCAGCTTCCGAGCGGCGACTACGAGAGCTAAGGACAGTTTTTTCAAATGTGGGTAGCGAGTTTCTGCTCTCGTTAAAATTTTGCTAATATAATAAATGGGAAATTGCGTACCTTCATCCTCACGGACTAAAACTACACTTACCGCAGCTTCCGAAACTGTGAGGTAGACTAGAAATATTTCACCTTCTTTTGGTTTTGAGAGAAATGGAGGGCTTGATAAGTACTTCTTCAGGTCCTTCCGAGCCTGCTGACACTCCGGTGTCCATTCGAAATTATTTTTCTTTTTGAGCAGTGTGTTTTTTCGACGACCGGGAAATGAACCTGCTCAAAGCTGCTAATCTTCCTGTGAGCCTTTGGACTTCTTTAATGTTTGACAATTGATCCGTGCCTTGATTTTGTCGGGGTTGACCTCAATTCCCCTTTGTGAGACCAGAAATCTCAGAAACTTACCAGAACTGACCCCGAACTCGCACTTCTCGGGATTAAGTTTCATGTTATGCTTCCTCAGGATGTTGAGTGTTTCTTACAAATGCTTAAGATGGTCACCTGTATTCAAAGACTTAACGAGCATATCGTCTATATAAACTTCCATAGTCTTTCCTATTTGCTTTTGAAACATCTTATTTACGAGCCATTGATAAGTGGCTCCGGCATTTTTCAACCCGAAGGGCATCACATTGTAACAATATGTACCAGAATTCGTTATAAACAAAGTCTTTTCCTAATCTTCCGGGTTCATCTTGATTTGGTTGTACCAGGAATAAGCATTGAGGAAACTCATTAACTCATGCCCGGCCGTGGCATCAATCATTTGATCGATATTTGGCAGTGGGAACGAGTCTTTCGGGCACGCTTTATTAAGGTCTTTATAGTCTACACACATGCAAAATTTATTGTCCTTCTTCGAAACTACTACTATATTGGCTAGCCAGTCTGGATATCTTACCTCTCGGATCGAATCGATATTAAGTAAGCGGGTTACCTCTTCTTTGACAAATTTATTCTTGGCCTCGACGATAACGCGTTTCTTTTGTCTTACTGGAGGTATGTTGGGATTCAAACTCAGCTTGTGCACGGCTACTTCCGTTGGGATACACTGTCATATCCTCGTGCGACCATGTAAAATAATCGGCATTAAATTTAAGAAATTCAATAAAACCAAACCTGAGCTCCGGGTGCAGTCCTGTCCCCAAATGGAATTTTCTTTCTAGGAATTCTTCAAACAATGCAACTTGCTCCAGTTCCTCCACTGTGGATTTTGTTGCGTTCATCTATTCTGGGACTTGGAAATATCTCAGCACCTGATAATGTTCTAAGGACTCTACTCCCGAGCTAACTTTTTCTAGCTCAGGGGTAGGTGCCTATTACATCCCGTACTTTAATATTAGGATGAGACGTAGTAATCCATATGAGCTTAAAGGGATTAAGACCATTCATGAGATTATAGAGGATTTGTGACTATGTTATTGTAAGAGCTCGTAAGTTTAACAACCTTGATATAATTATATACATTTGATATGGTATTTTGAGTGGAGCATTTTTGTAAAAAAAAAAAAAGGTTTGAAAAATATGATTTTGTATAGTTATTAATATTACTACTTTCGAACATGTTTTAAATTATACACATAATATGAGAAAGTTTATGAGATTTTCTTTATTGTAAAGATAGGAATTATTTTTTTCACAAGAAAAGAAGGTTATCGCTTTACCATTTTAAGAATTAAGGGTACGAAAATTTGTACTCTTTATATGAGATTAGGAAAATTAGAAGTTGAAAAAATATATGTATTTTTACACGGAT